>VZTO01000747.1:76475-120494 GCA_013400615.1 Syrrhaptes paradoxus | reverse complement strand
GCACTTATCCAACCCAAGAAGAGACTGAAGGGAAAAAAAGGTGGCATTCATAGTAAATTTAAAAACACAGCATTATTACATCGAAATAAAAACATTCAGTTGGCCTCCTTCTCTTCACGGGAATTTCTGTTCTAACAGATACTGATTTAATGGAATGCAGTTAAGCCTGGTTTAAAACTCTACCATGTAGCCTACATCAATAGGCTAAAGTCTGAGCAGAATAAAAAAAGATCACTGAGAAGTGCCCACAAGTCAGATCATACAAACTTATCTAATCTTATTCTTTGACAGATTTTTCAGAGAACACTGAAGTCGCCTTATATGTTATTTCCATAAATAATCTTATATCACGACACAAATACTGAAATGTGTTTGAACAATCCTGCAAAATGAGCTTTCAGCTTATAAAAACTTCAAAATTAATTGTTTAATATCAACTTGTGACAGGTGAATTAATTTTAAAGTATGTTAGATCCACCACATTAGCTTGCCTCTCCATGATTCAGAATTTAAAAGACATCCTAACAACACTGCTGAAATGCTATTGAGATATTAAATTAGATGCAGCATGCTGCTATCAATGGAGCACAATGAAATACATGAAGTGAGAATCAATAGAAGTAAATGTGAAATACAATGTGACAGTTATAACATGATCAGCACTTAATTTGGACTTTGAGAATTAAAGGCATAATCCTGAAGTACTATGGCTTAAAACAGTAAAGAAAGAATCAGGTAACTGCCATTGAATGAGATCCTACTCCGGAATGGTTTTAATTTTACACATGCAACAATAATACCCATCCCTTCGTAAAAGCAAAACCCAAAGCACTTCACTATTCATCAGATGGGAAAACAAGCCTTGTACAGAGTTCCAAGGTTTAGGTTGTTTGGGTTTTTTTCCATAAAATCCATCCTTTTAAGACAAAAGGACACACATATCATTAGGATAAACAAATTTATTAATTTCTCCTGACATTAAAAAATGAATGGCATGGCTTTAACCTCCTATCTTTATTTGTACAGTATGAAAATCATTACTAAAAAAAGAAGTTATTTAAACACTGAAAATGTAAAGGCATAAAGTCTACGTATTTTTATCTATTTTATTTTACTTCTTTTTATTTTCTTTTTTTCAAAATGTGAAAAGGAAGTCTATTTGAATAAACAGCCATTCACATAATCCTTTGCAAACCATTCACTCAGCTGAAATGTGACTCAAGCAGACAAATTACTCGGAGATACTTTATCTTTCCATGTTTCATCTCCATACCAACATTTCCTAAAACGTGCTCTTCTCTGATGACGTGCATCAGCCACGCAGCTCAAAACAAGCAAACAGAAGCTCGGTAAGATGACTTCTCACTCCAGCTGAAAGCAGTGCTTCTCTGTTATCAGAAACCAGGTGCATCAGCCTCTGAAGACAGACATTCAGCTGGTGTCCATTTCAATTCACTTGCCTGGCTTCATCAACATCCCTAGTTTCAGCCATCTGAACAGGTTGGGGCTCGTATCCAAGCCGTGAGGGAAGCAATACGGCAAACAGGGCTATGTGAAAAAAGGATGATTCCTCTCACCCCTCCATCCCAATAACCCAAAAAGAAGCCTAGATGAATGTTAAGCCAGTGAATAAATACACTAGGAGGGTTGCCTAATAAAGTAAATCTGAAAAGACTACAAATATTAAGGAAAAAGCAGTATTTGATTAAAAGAAATTTTTAAACAATTACTTCATCCTCCCCTGATCTATTTTTATGGAAATAAAAAAAAAGATTTTTGGAAAAAGAGAGTTAAGTACCCCACAGACATTCAAGTTACCACTGACCCACTGTGTAAGTGGCAACAGCTTTAAGGCAGTCTTACAGTCATCTTCTTGTCCTCCAAGAATACAAAGTTTCATAGTAACCTAACAGAACATGTTTACGGACATATGTAGTCGATTATTGTGCATTAGTGCTTTGGCCCTGCTTAATCTGTATTTGTTCCAAGCCGTCAGGAAAAAAGTATTTCAGCTTTCAGTATCTACAACAAAACATGTTCTGTCATAATTTAACTTCAAAAACGAGATATTCAAACAATATCAAATCTCCTGTAATGTTTACACATCACCCAAGGCTCCAATTCTGAGTAATTTCACATCGCTCTGTAAGAGCCTGTTTGGATGATTTGAGCGGTTTAAGGATTACTGCTGGCCATTTAGTCAAAGGAGGGTGTTTTGGTTTGTTTTTAAGATACTTCTACATCACTTGTGTTAAAAATAAAATGCTTCCCAGGTGTATTGATCTCAATTATCTCTTACTTCCATTTAGAACACCCATTAGAAGTCAAATAGAAGAATCCAACATGCTTAACAAATTCTGTCCTGAACTGCAGCAATCATGGATGCACATAGAGAAACAGAGGACCAGAAAGAAAATGAAATGAAGTCCCAACATATTAGCTTCTTTGCTGCTCACTGGGGAGTTCATGTAGATTTCATATAGAAATGACTGATTTCAAATCAGCCCTGCCTTTAAAGAAGTGGTCTAATCCTAGAGTATCTAGGATTTTTTTTATATATGTACATCTACATCAATCTACTAGCTCTATTCCTTAACATAATTTAACCCAATCTATCCAGCATTCAGACTTTCTTGGCCCCAAAATCCTTTTTAAGCCCTGTTTTACAACTGATGACATTTGTTATTTTCCACCTCTCTGATGTGATGGGAGAGGGCAAGCATCACAGGAAATGGTTTGGTAAATTCATACTTAGCTCTTTTAGAGCTTCTGGTTGAACATGAAACAGTTCTACTAACTTCTTATTAATTTTAATCAGTTTGTTCTACCACTTCTGCCTTTGTATCCTAGTCATAGCTCTTGAGCGTTAAAAAAGGGTGTGCAACAGGCACTGTTCCTCTGTAGTGAATACCAGTTAAAACACATGAGCTTTCCAGCTAATTATGCACACTCCAAATCCACCTGTCCAAAGCAGGGCTTCGGTTTCACAGACACAGAGCTGGTTTACCTCTCAGTCTTGAATCCTTGCCCGCTGATGAGCTGCCTACATTAAAATAGATCATTTTACCTACCTAACCGATGAAAAGTAATCATATGAAATGAAAAGGATTTCGTGCGCAAGTAGCTTTTAACTTCTTACGATGAATTTTACCTACTGCCTGTAGAATAACACAATTTACAGAACTGAGCTTTACCCCTCTACTGTTCTTCCCCAATTCTCTATCCTACAAGAGTTGCACAGACTGAGGCGAGAACATCTGTGTGTGCCCAGACATTCACAGCAGGCTTCAAGGACTCAGCTGTACCTCTGGCATAGCTCAGCCAGCTACAGGGTTGTTGGGGGTTGTGTATCCACAGCCTACACTTTCAAAATAATTTCAACATCCAGTTGCTTCAAACCAAAAATTCATTCAAACTTTGATGAAGCAGCAACTAATTCCGTGGCAGATTGCCATCACTTTTTTCCTTAAATATTTCAAAAAGTCACCTTACGGCAATAAGATACTTGAATTACTCAAAAAAAAGGTATTTCAGCAATCTGTGAGTGACCAAGAACAGGGTCAGGAGAGAGATTTGAATGCAGTAAAGTACCTGCTTCCTCTTCTGTTGTGGCAAAATGTGCCATCACGCTCTACTGTGACGAAGGACCTGGCTTCTTGTTCTAGACAGAAGTTTATTAAAGGTCAAACGACAGGTAAGTCTTACTCAGTTACACTTGTTCACAGGAATATTAACTACGCTTCATTTGGAAAGAAAAAAAATAAAATCAGTTGCACAAACAAATGGATTCTTCTGAAGCACTGATCACCCCAGTACTGCCCAAAGAAAAGGATACCTGTTCTGACATAACTGGTAAGAACAGGAATTCTTCACAGGTTTGTAATTTATTCCACAGGCATAACCAACACTTCTGAAGAGTACTTCAAGTAAAATGTAAATTAAAAACAAAAGGAAAATTTACCCTTCAGCTGAGTCCCCCTCAGTTACTAATTCCAAGGCATTCACACATTTGAATTGACCTGAATATCTGAACTAGAGGGTCTAGCTCAAAGCGTTCTCAACTCTTACTCCAGATGGCACATTTTTCCTCCAAGAGTGCCAGAGGTCCAAACTGTACTTTCACCTCCTCTCCCCCAAGATTCCCTTAGGGGAAAAGCATGTTTATTGCATTTGCATTCAATCCTCACTCTCAAACACCCTAAACAGTATCAGTCAGGAGGACTGCTGAAGTGCAAAGACAACATTACCATGGACAGGAGGCAACCTCCCCAGTTATCTACAACTTCTTATAATCTGTGCAGCTACTGAATCACAGACTTGGAATGAAAGGAAACTTGCTTTCTACTAAAACATAGTAAATTCTTAAAGTTGTTCACAGCATGAACATAGCATTAACCATTTACTCAATTGTCAGGCTGATAGCCCTCTGGTTGAGGGAGGACCCAGGAAAATTTATTTCTAAATAGTTCTACCTTCCTAAAGCAAATAAGGAAAACTTGCTTTTCTGGCCCTCTCCCCCACATCAGATTTCCTGTCATTCGTAAAAAAAACTAGCATCCCACCAAAAAGCTAAAGAATAAACCAGAAATATTAAAATATATTATCTAATTATCTCTCTTTCTCAGAGAAAAAGTGGGAACAGGAGGGGTTAGCGGAGGTTAATGCAAAGCTTTGGCGTAACTCTGAATGCTGGTAGACGTGTATGTAATTCAATCCTTCCGTGATGAAAAAGCAGCCAAACAGTAGTACAAGCAGGGGGAAAGATTAGATTCAAGTACACAGTGATAGGTGAAAGAATGATGCAAAAATGGAAACTGACTATGTAAGAGGAAAAAAACCTCACTATGACAGTCGTCAAATGCTGGAAACAAGCCACCCAGAGAGGTTGTGTAAGCTCCTTCCTCAAACATATTCAAAACTCACCTGGACAAAACTACAAACAACCTAAACTGGCTCTGTGTTGAATGCTGGTTTGGACCAGATCACCTTCAAGGTGTTTTCCCTCCAAGGTTTATTATTCTGTGATTCACTAACAGCCCCAAGCAGGGTTACATGCTGACTGCCCAAACTTTTTATGTCTGTGCCTGTTCTGCTGATGGAAGCATTTCATGACATTGATAAAATACTACTGAGTCAGCTCCACACTGTTAGAAAAATACTCAATAAGCAGTTCAAAGTGGCAGATTTGCTCACCAGGATTTCTTTTTACTGATGCTTGTGCAGGTAGCCCACTCCACACTGCATTTCTTCTGACCATCTGCCTCATACCACACAGTTGTATCAACCTAAAGAAAAAAAGCACAACGCCTAACTGCACCAAGGCATCTGAATGTTCCTCCAGCTACAATTAATAACATTTCTTGCTCAACCACAAAAAAACTTTGCCGTGTGAGAAGCACACTTGCAGAAAAGTATAGCTGACTATGAAGTTAGACGTGCGAAGCTATACCAGATGACAGAATGCTTACTCGCAAAAGAGGCTTCGGTCAGCTCCATGTATTTTGACACTGTCTGCAACATGACATGACAAGAGATCCAACAGGAAAATACATACCAGTTACCAAAGCTAAGTATTGCAACATGTTAATGAAAATTCTGCTGTGACAGGCTGGGTACACTATCTGGATGACAAACCAAGGAAAAACGCAAAACTGTAAAATACAAGGTACCCTGTCCCACACTCCTCAGCATCAAGTGTAGAATCACTTGACAGTAAATTTGAAAGCCTGCTGCATCTACCCTAAATGGTGAAGCAACTATTCCCAACACAAAAAGCAAGGATTTCATGCTGTTAAAGAAGTACTCAGGAACAAAGTGCTGAATGACCAGCAATAAAAAACATCTTACAAATCCCACTTGTAGCCATGCCAGTCCCTTGATAATGCAAAGTATGTGCAGGAGAAATATCAATAAATTGATCTATTCTCGCTGCTTCCGTACAAGTGTGAAAACTCCTTGGCAGGTTTTAAGGATTTAATGTTTCTACAAATTAGAAAGAAAGATCTTTTATAATAAATGACTAACATGTTATGCCAACCCAGTCACTGGAACGTGGCTCTGGATCAAGTTAAATTAAGATTAACCTGCTCCTCAAAGTGCTGCTGTTGCAAAGCCACTTAGACAACTGACTGGACTTGGATGGTAGTCTTGAGCTTTTTGACCTTTCTAGGCTTCTAGCAAATTACTTCCAAGAAAACTCTGAGTGTTTTACACTCTGCAGCACCCTCTTAAACAGAAGGGGTGATAATTACCACACTATTATCACCAACCTCAGCGACAGAAAAAACAGCAGACATACTAGATTAGTCCCACTTGACAAGTGCAAAAGAAACAGGGCATACTGATCACAGGACTAACCAAGAAAACTGAGAATCACTAAATTCCACCTAAGAAATAGTAAAGGTGTAAAGACTGACATGTAAAACAAGGTACAGAAACTGTGCTTGGAGACCTGGTATTAATGCAGACTGCAAACACTACTTACACTCATCAATTCCATACTGTATCTTTAATACATAAAGTTTCATCCTCCTTGACATCACATTACTAAAATATTATTTTTAAGTGTTTCACTGAAAGTATTTCCTGAAGAGGAAAATTCCATTTTTATTAAGTTCAGCAGCACATATTGTTTTGCCCAGCAATGTATCTTGAAATATCTTTAAAATGTGTTAGAACAGCCTTCTTAAGCTCTGTACTGACAATCAAGTTCTATATTAAAAAGTATATCCTTTATTTTTCCCTTATTTTTTTGTAAAAACAGGTTAACAACATACTAGTATTTGTTATTTTTCTTTTGGTAAGTCCAAAACAACTAAAATATTGTTTTCACATCAGGCACACTATCAGAACAATTTAAAAAATAAAAGCAAAGCTAAAATAAATTCTGTTTAGCTCTGATACAAACTGATTTATATCAATATCCTACATTGTTTCAAGTTCTTAAATAACTTTTTTTTTCTAACTGTAAATCTTAAGAAAATAATTGGCTATTTAAGATGAAAATGAACAAAATGTACTATTGTGTAATGAGTCTGGAACACGTTCTCCAGATGTTATTGTTCAAAGATATTCATATAAATCAGAACAAAATCCAGATCTTGCCAAACTGCTCTGCCTAAATCCATCCACAAAGAAAGAAGGATAACCAAACTCCAAAATACCTAGGTTTTACTCAATGTGTAGACAACAACTTGACATTTTTAACTCTGGCTAAAATGTTCCACACTCAGCTTAAGGCCATTGTGACAAAAATTCTGAACTACTTGATTCTACCACATGCAATATGTTAGAAAGGACCAGCACTTAAAGAGAACACACAGTGCCTCTCCAACAAGCTTGCAGTCTGCTTCTGAAGCATAAAGCTCACATTTTCTATCTGTTCATAAAATAAATGCCTAACACTTATTTCTTATGCTACTTTAGGCTGAGTTTTTCTCCTCCCTATAACAGCATATTGCAATGTTCTTAAAGAATGCAAAAGACCCCATGATTATTGATTAAAAAACCTCATAGAAAAACCCCAGTGCTTCCTTACCTGTCAAAGTCATGCCCAACCACTAGTAGCTTCTGGGAGGCAGAAAACACTACCTTAATACCTGGCATTACAGGCCCCAACCAGCCCATCCAAATCCTGTTCTTGTACTTCTTGCCCTTGCACTGGAACGCTCTGCATCACGAGAACAGAGCCAGAACCTCCACTGACAGATCTCTGCTTCCTCGCCAGTAACGTGCTGCAAAGACTCTGCAATAAACAATTTCCTGAAATCACTATCAAACAAGATTTACAATATAAACATTTTAAAGTATTTTATGGTTTTTGGAGGCAAATTATTAGAATGGTTTTTAAAGCACACTTTATCTACCTCTATTGGCTCAGCTTCAAAAGATTCTCCCATGATTTCATACTACTAAAAGCCATCAGGACATTAAGCAATTTTTGTAAGGATATCCAAACCTTAGCCAACAAACTCCACCAAGCAGCACAACAACCTGGGGACAACCTTATCTCCTCACCCATGCTTTCTCCCATAGGCATTTCACTAAACACAGAACTTGCCTTCAGGACTTTCCTACAGTTCAAGCTCATGAATTAATATTGTGTTCAAGTAAACACTTTTCTTCAAAGAATAACTACCACAGTTTTAGAAAGGCCGGTGTCCCTTGGGCATGGCTAGGTACAGCCATCTCCTGGCCAAATAAACACAAACTCCTGAATTATTTTACTGCACTATAAACAAACGACTCATTCACCAAGAATGAGGTGTTCCCTGAAAAAAAATCACACAGGTGTTTACACCTTAGACACACCGCCTACAGAAAAACAACCAGGGATTACAGTGGATCAGACATTGGAAATAAACATTATCGCTGCAAAACAAGCCAGCATTATCATGAGATGTATCAACAGAAAGCTGCAAGCAACCAGGATTTACTCAGTAAGACCCAGAGCAATGTATCCAGTTTTGAATAGCCCATAACCTTTAGCTGCAGCAACCAGGGTTCAGAGAAAATTGATCACTAAGAAAAAGCTTAAACATAGGAATAATCCTGCATTGGGACCATGTGTGTAGGGAAGGCAGAGAACCTCCAGCATTTAAGGCTAAGAACAGCCTTTACCAGCTGATCTGTCCCAAAACATACCCTGTGCTTCAGAGACCTAATTCTGTGAGGCAGGCAGAAAGTAGAGGAAAAATATGGAAGTGATAAATAAAATCACTTTTAAAGCATCCAGCTGATTGCTAATGTGGCTAGGTCATCCTGACATAAGGATGTTATTTTCTTGCTATAACTGTGGTTTCATATGCAGTTCAGTCACTTGCTTTTTGATGTGCTTGAAATTTTCCACGGGGGAAATCTTTGATTCAACTCTCTCCACCCTCACAGGATTCAATGCAAATGTTATTTCTTCTCTTGATTTTCCTTTTCTTCTGTGATTTTTCCAATCGGCAAGAAAGTATCCTGGACCAATTGAACAGACACAATTACTGTTTACAGTCTGCTCCCCATCTATTTCACACTGCTTTTGTTCTAAATATGGTTAAGAAAAAAAACCTACCAACTTTATCTATGCCTCTAGCTGCATCAAAATAATAAAGCATAGGAAGGATTATTTATAAAACAAGCCTATATACTTGAACAGAAAAGGGCCAGAAAAGAATTAAATTTCAAGTTACATGTGTGTACTTACTGGACCCTTTCCACTCCACATGAGGAAATCTATTTTAGATACAAAAAATGAGTAAGAAGGAAAAATATTGAAGCTGCTTATGCCTCATTTACTACTGTGTGCATGTATGAATGTCTCTAGCCTTGTATGTGATTCAGAACTACCTGAAAGGAAATGATCTGAGATTGATTTTGTTTTATCCTACAAGTAGGGGTAACACACAGTTGTTCTTACCAAGTTTCTTTTTATCAAGTATCCACCTGGAAAAGAAGCAATTACTGGCTGCATAGCAGCGCAACAGAAAGGATTTAGGGACTAAAGCATGGCACAAACTAACAGTCAACACCACTCTGCTAATAAAGGCAGCAAACATCACCCCAGAAGATATCAGCAATGTTAAACAGAAATCTTATGAAAGCATTTTGTTCTAATTGACTTTGTACCATAAGCTGCTTTGGGCAGTTCATCTCTAAGCACTGGCAAACCAAAAGAGGAGGACAGCAATAATGGACAGCAAACTGAATAGCTACAAGAAACCAGAACAGACAAAAATAAAAGCCACGAGTGAAAGATCTTCCAACCCCTCCAGCTAGTGATGTGACATCAATCCAGACCAAATCCTCTTGTTCACTCTGCTGTCACACAGAGGATCCCAAACAGTGACAAATGAATCACATGAGCAAAAGACAAATTCATTCCAAAATGTTTCAAAGGAACAACTGCTGACAAAACAATTTCTGCTGCATCTGCACAGAGATTGCTTCAATATCTCAGTCAACTCTTTTGGGAGTAAGTTCAGAACTCCTGAGGGACAGAACTGAGGCCAAGTCTCTTCCTCCCTGGACAAGCACTCACTTCCAGAGGAAACACCCCTGTGGCATCCTCCAAGAACGGAGAGAATCTTTGCAAAAAAATAAAATTCCATTCAAAGTATTCACATTTTACCCATATTTCCAAATAGTTTAAAGCGAACTAAAATAGCATTATTCAAGAATTCCCTACTGAAAAGTAAAAAAAAAAAAACAAAACCCACACAACTCACACTACTCTTTCAGTCCAAAAATAATTTCCAATAGCTCAAAAACTTGGAAGGTAACCTAATCAGGCATCCAAATATTAGAAATCTAACTTAAGCAGGCACCTAGACTCCCTTAGTGGCAAACAGAAAGACATGCCATGAAAGGGAAATGAAGGCTGCTGTGTGAGTGGGGCTCGAGTGCACCCTCAGTAAGTCTGCAGACAACACCAAGCTGGGCAGGACTGTTGATTTGCTTTAAGGTAGAAATGCTCTACAGAGAGATCTGGGCAGGCTGGATCAATGGGCTAAGGACACTTTATGAGCTTCAGCAAGGCTGAGTGCTGCGTCCTGCACTCAGGTCACAGCAACCCCCTGCAATGCTTCAGGCTGGGGGAAGAGTGGCTGGAAAGTTACCTGGAAGAAAAGGACCTGGGGGTGCTGGTCGACAGCCAGCTGAACATGAGCCAGCAGTGTGCCCAGGTGACCAAGAAGGCCAACGGCATCCTGGCCTGTATCAGCAATAGTGTGGCCAGCAGGACTGGGGCAGGGATTGTGCCCCTGGACTCGGCACTGGTGAGGCTGCACCTTGAATCTTGGGGTCAGTTTTGGGCCCCTCACCACAAGAAGGACATTGAGGGGCTGGAAGCTGGGGAAGGGTCTGGAGCACAGGGCTGACGAGGAGCGGCTGAGGGAGCTGGGGGGGTTCAGTCTGGAGAAGAGGAGGCTGAGAGGCGACCTCATCACTCTCTACAGCTGCCTGAAAGGAGGGTGCAGTGAGGGGGGTGCTGGGCTCTGCTCTACAGTAACAAGCGATAGGATGATAGGGAACAGCCTCAAGTTGCACCAGGGGAGGTTTAGATCAGATATTAGGAAAAGTTTCTTCACTGAAAGGGCTGTCAAGCACTGGAACAGGCTGCCCAGGGAAGTGGTTGAGTTGCTGTTCCTGAAGGTATTTAGAAGATGTGCAGATGTGGCTCTTAGGGACATGGTTTGTGTGAGAATTGCAGTTGAACTGAATGATCCTAAAGGTATTTTCTAACCTAAAGGATTCTATGATCACAGTTAGTCTCGAATAGTCTTGCACAGACAGCACAAATTACCTTCTAGATTTGATACAGAACTCGGAGGAAGCCTAAACTACTTGCTTGTATCAGATCCAGCTTCTAAATGGTGCACTTGCCACATAATATTTAGACCAAAACTTACCTTACTAAGGATCACATTTTTTCCAATTTCATGTTAAAAATCTATTTATGTTGGGTACTGACACATGGATTCACTGCATCCATAGCCAACTCGTAGCTGGCTTTGCAGAAGACTGACAATACTACCAGACAACTTTCTAATTTCTTTAAAGACTTCTTCCAAAAATGTCAGAGAATCATGGAAATGATTCTTTGAACTTTTAAAATCCCCCAGCACCCTTTATCTCATGCAGCTTCTGAAGCTATACAACGTTTAGCAACAGAGCTTATCATGCCTATAGTTCACCATTAACTTGCTAAACACTGAATTTATTTATATGTGAAGGTGTTTTGCATTATTTGTTGCAGAATTCCACTAGCTACCTGTTTTCAGGCTATCCCATTGGAATTACCTTCTTCTCTAGAGCCAAAGCTCACCCATACTTCCATTTTTATTCTAATGTGTGAGAGCCTTCCCTATAAGCAAGCTCTCATTCCTCTAATTAAGTGCAATAGCTCTCTCTTTTTCCTACCCAAATTCAACATTCACAAGTTCCATCTTACAGGCACTGGTCTAATGTTCCTTCCTTGCCTCACACAACTCCAGAAACATATTTTCTCTTCCCAACATCATTGTTTCATTCAAGTATTGATAAAATTTAACCTGTACTTAACCTTCTAGCTCCTGAAGCCTTTATGACCCTCTGTGCGTTGATCATCAGGAGAAAGCTATTCTTCCACGTTTTCACCTACTGACCATCTTTCTTCCAACTCTCTTAACCTCTGCTAGGTGGATAACTCAGGTCTACTTTCAGGGGACTACACTCAAAATTATTTTTTTACTCCAGTTTTTCAGATACATCAACAGGAACATGAAAAGCTCTGTTGAGCTCTACCTAGACAACCCAGCTAGCATTTTCTTCAAAAGACCAAAATAATAATGTACTTCCCTTTTAAAAATAAGAAGTGTTTACAGACATTATTCTAGGCTCCAAAGATACAGCAGGCAAGGAAGCAGGCTATCAATCATGCAGTTTATATCTTTGCTGTAGAGACAGGAATACATCCACTACTTCAACAGATACTCTAAAGGTTAGAGCATGCAACCTCTGCAAAATGGCAACAATCAAAAGCCTGGCAGGGGGGAAGGGGACAAGAAATAAAATAAGAACATACCTTCCAGTGTGCAAGACCAGATGGAGGGGACAAAGGAAAAAAAACTGTACAAGACTTATTTCCCTTCCCTTATCTGAAAGGAACCCTCCACATAAAAATTGCAAGGAGTCCACTCGTTTTCAGGATGTAGGATTATACAGCAACAGATTTCTAAGCATTCTGTTCATGCAAAATATACTGACACCAACAGAAGGACCACGAGCAGCAAAGCAATGGCAGAAAACTGGAATCGCCTATTTCAGATGTTGACATAAGATGTACAAGAAAGAATATACTTTCCTAAGCCATAGCTATCATGGAAAATAAACTTCCACTTACTGACTTTTTTTACATATGATTCCTCAATTAAACATTTTTAAACAGAATTCTTTATGGCATGTTAAAAATTCATCTGATCAAAAATTAGGATTTATTTCCTTACAAAGTAAACAAGCTTCACATCTCTCACTTACTACTACAGGCCTCTAGCTGTGTTTATATTACATTACACTCAGGCGTAAATGCCTTTCCTGGCCAAAAAAAAGTTTTAGATTTGATGACAGATTTATTCTAAAAGCAATTTTCTTCTCTGTCTCTCCAGAGATAGTTCAGTAACAGCCTGGACAGCTACCAACACCTGTATAGTCCTATTACTGAGTATTAATATACTAAATTCTCCCTCCTGTAATATTAGGTGATATTTAGACCTTGACCTCTACAAAAGTGCTTAAAAAGGAAGTATCAATTTGTATGAAAATAACTACTTACAGGCATAGACTGCCACCTAGTGATTTTGATGATTTACTAGGGAGAAGGGAAAAAAAAAAAAGCCAACACCACACAACCTCCCTCTTCCAGAAAGAGAAAAAAAAACAAAACATTCATTCCTTCATATTTTACATCAACATATAGAAAAATGTACTTAATCTCTAAGACAACACTGCTAGACAGCCACATCCCTCTTAAATTTGGAATTTTTCAATTTTTGCATTTTCAGTCTTTCCCGGTTTTCCTCAGAAGCTCTATTTCCAGTAGGTCCTCTGGTTCATCTTTGCCATTCCCTCTTCAGCAACTGGCTGTTTTCTACACGACTTCACTATTAGCAAAGAAAGAAGCCCAAAGTTACCCATATCTTCTGTGTCTTCCAAAGTTGAATTATTATGTGAATGACTCCTAAATTCACCTCTTATCTGCAGATCTCTCCTTCTGTCCAAACTTGTTTTTCAGATAGTGTTTTTATATATTTACAGGCACCTCACCAGCAGCATAAAGAACTCTTATTCTTCCTTTCATGCCTTCTCCACCCCCTTCTCCCTCAATCACTATCAACATTTTCAGTTCACAGAAGTGAACCTAGACCTCCATCTCAGAATCCGCAAGACAAATTGATCTTAGGAAGATCTTTCCATAACGCATCTGTAAGACAAACTTTTTTTTTTAGGTAGGAAAAGAGCAAAAAGCTTTCCAAATTTCTACTTCTCTTCCAGCCAGCACACTTTTGCTCTAGCAAATACAAATCTTTGTGATGCTCTGAATGAATGTGAAGAAATAGTTTCCTACTTCATTGATTAGAGGTCCCCAGGACATTATGTACCCACCCATTTTCTTTTACAATAACATGAAACAAAAGCAGTACTTAGTTTTTCTTTATCAAGTCTATCCTCTTCCTCACCATAAAGAGGTCAGTACCCTTTTTGATCAAATGGCAATACTAGCTTTCATTAGCCCTTGTCCAATGTTCATCTAAGTACTTCCACCATTTCTCATGTTGCCTCTCATGCTTTAAAGGAGTTCTTTTCAAGTATTCCCAAAGTCGTGTCATATTTTCCTCAAAAATCTCATTAAAAATCTTTGTTATAAAATAAATCTGATTCTAGCAAGGCTGCTGATTGTGCTGTGACTGTCTTCCTCCTCTCCCTTTTTTGGTTCACTCCAAAAAGGCAGATCTTGGTGATCTCCAAGATGGCAGTAAGTCATCTCCTCCAGATCAGGAAAATGAAATAGACGTAATCACTAGCTGCAAGTTGTCCCAGTCATTTTTGTGCCTTGAAGAAAGTAAGCTGTTGAAACTCAACATTTTACAACCTCTTCTTCTGTTTAAGAGCCCAGCAGAGGAGACAGTGACTGCTGAATTGAAAGCCATCAGGTTACTCTATCCAAAACCAGCTTCTANAAAAAAAAAAAAAAAAAAAGCCAACACCACACAACCTCCCTCTTCCAGAAAGAGAAAAAAAAACAAAACATTCATTCCTTCATATTTTACATTAACATATAGAAAAAACCTCATATAATATCAGTTGTATCGCCAATTATTAAGTTGATAGTAAATGCAGGTGGCAAATGGGGAAAGAAGAGTTCGTAAGTGTAATCTTCATTTACAGGTAAGATCCATGAGGTTGCTTGTTCATTGATTCTATCTGGAATTCCTCATTTTACACAGACTCTAGCCTTTCCGTAAAACAAGCACTGCATCCAGAATGTACTTAATCTCTAAGACAACACTGCTAGACAGCCACATCCCTCTTAAATTTGGAATTTTTCAATTTTTGCATTTTCAGTCTTTCCCGGTTTTCCTCAGAAGCTCTATTTCCAGTAGGTCCTCTGGTTCATCTTTGCCATTCCCTCTTCAGCAACTGGCTGTTTTCTACACGACTTCACTATTAGCAAAGAAAGAAGCCCAAAGTTACCCATATCTTCTGTGTCTTCCAAAGTTGAATTATTATGTGAATGACTCCTAAATTCACCTCTTATCTGCAGATCTCTCCTTCTGTCCAAACTTGTTTTTCAGATAGTGTTTTTATATATTTACAGGCACCTCACCAGCAGCATAAAGAACTCTTATTCTTCCTTTCATGCCTTCTCCACCCCCTTCTCCCTCAATCACTATCAACATTTTCAGTTCACAGAAGTGAACCTAGACCTCCATCTCAGAATCCGCAAGACAAATTGATCTTAGGAAGATCTTTCCATAACGCATCTGTAAGACAAACTTTTTTTTTTAGGTAGGAAAAGAGCAAAAAGCTTTCCAAATTTCTACTTCTCTTCCAGCCAGCACACTTTTGCTCTAGCAAATACAAATCTTTGTGATGCTCTGAATGAATGTGAAGAAATAGTTTCCTACTTCATTGATTAGAGGTCCCCAGGACATTATGTACCCACCCATTTTCTTTTACAATAACATGAAACAAAAGCAGTACTTAGTTTTTCTTTATCAAGTCTATCCTCTTCCTCACCATAAAGAGGTCAGTACCCTTTTTGATCAAATGGCAATACTAGCTTTCATTAGCCCTTGTCCAATGTTCATCTAAGTACTTCCACCATTTCTCATGTTGCCTCTCATGCTTTAAAGGAGTTCTTTTCAAGTATTCCCAAAGTCGTGTCATATTTTCCTCAAAAATCTCATTAAAAATCTTTGTTATAAAATAAATCTGATTCTAGCAAGGCTGCTGATTGTGCTGTGACTGTCTTCCTCCTCTCCCTTTTTTGGTTCACTCCAAAAAGGCAGATCTTGGTGATCTCCAAGATGGCAGTAAGTCATCTCCTCCAGATCAGGAAAATGAAATAGACGTAATCACTAGCTGCAAGTTGTCCCAGTCATTTTTGTGCCTTGAAGAAAGTAAGCTGTTGAAACTCAACATTTTACAACCTCTTCTTCTGTTTAAGAGCCCAGCAGAGGAGACAGTGACTGCTGAATTGAAAGCCATCAGGTTACTCTATCCAAAACCAGCTTCTAAGACCTGTAAACCCCTATGTAGTACCTAGCACGCCATACATGAAACATTTTTTTAGCATTCAAATCACAGTACTTCTCACAACAAAATGAGTACTTAGAAGAAACAACAGCTAATCGATAACCAAAGAAGAAACTTAACTGGAGGAAAAGTGAAGGGCTTTGAAAAGTCCTCTAAACTTGCCAAGCAGGTATCACTGAGACAGTGGTTAAATTCTATCCATCAAGAACTGTGAATGTGACACTTTCTTCCAGATCACACGTTGTTGTATAAGCATATATTTTCCTTCTCACCTTTCTTAAAAACCATTGATATTCAGCTGTAGGAGGCTGTCCCCCAGAAACAGCAGAACCAAGTTTCTTCCAAAGTGAACACAATATATGGATTAATTTAAATCATGCATCATGCCAGAAATTATTAAAAGCTCCTGCAAGTTTTAAATTTGTTATTTAAAAACAAGTTTTTTACAAAAATTTAAAAGTTCCTGCAAGTAACTATGTTTTCTCTTCCACTGAACTCACCTCAACTGTCGGAGGTATGAGATGATTAAGTACCATGTTATTTTTCATATACTTTTGTAAACCTGTTTTTCCTCCAGTGGACAGATAAAGGCTATTTCTAAGATTCTCCGAGACAAAGGTTGTACCATTTCTCTGAAGGCCTTCACATGACTCTCCCAAAACAAGTAAACCAATCTCATTCTATACAAAGTACTAGCAAAGCTATAACACACTATTTCCATATTGGTTTTCCAGGCCATACTAAAAAACATTTAACAAAGACTTGTAATCCATTTTAATGTAATCCTTTCATGGTTCTTGACAGACAGGACCAAAAAGCATCACCATGTATTGTTGCCAAGAAGCTTTAATTTGATTAGAGTATTTAAATGGGGCCACAATGATGAATATATGGTCCAACTGCAGTTAAAAAAATCTGAAATTATATTGATAAAGTTAGCTGAAGAAACAGAAGACTCCTGAAATTATATCAGCAAGCAAAACTTTTCAAAAGTTTTGAAAGCTTACATAAACGGTAATAAAACCTTTTCTGTTTCCAAAGACAAAAAGAAAAACTGAAGTCCATTTACAAGATTTCTCTCCCACATAGTCTTCTGTTCTTCCACAAACCATATGCGGGTACAAAAGAACAGAGATGCTAACATGTAAATAATGCCAGATTTAAAAGCCAGCTTACCATATTTGTCTCGTAAGCCAACTGTACACCTGAAGACTCCACCAAAGGCCACATCTTCACCAAATATTACTGGAAAATAGAAGAGTAGAGGAGGCTAATGTTACACCAACACATCTTATTTTTAATGAATGTGTTTCAAAGTTTTTATATGAGACACTAACATAAGCAGCACCTAACATTTCATTCATTTCAGTATTTATCTAGATCTAAGTGTTTCTCATGCACAGCCTAACAATAACAAATAAATAAAGAACCATGGTTAATAAGGAACCAGTACAGTAACACAGCTATGTCTCCAAACAGAATTCCTGAAACTAATTCACCTATGCTTTCATTAAACTATCTATTAATTTTTCTGAAATAGTCTATAACATCACAATACCTAAAGGAATAAAAGCAATTCCAAGAAACAATTACATTCAGTCACTAAAGAGTCATTGAAGTTATATGTTCTGCTTCAGCTGGCACCCACCGGCGTTCTTCATCCTCAGATCTCAGTAGTGTTTGAAAACACATATTAATGACACCACTTAAAGAACTTGTACAGTGATGTAAATCCAATGCAGTCATGGAGTTTATGATTTAAGTAGTCCCCAGATCACGTCTCTGATTCATTTTTAATATCAATTTGTTTGGGTTTTTAGGTACTTAAAATCTTTGTAAGCCATTATCATATGGCTACTCACTTTTGAGCCAGCTGGCAAAAAAAAAAATCCCATTTAATGCTGGTATCAGCAAACTTTCGTCGATTTACTCATTCTGTTCAGCCACTGAAAACATTTCCCTGGACAGATTCTAATTCTCATCAACACAAGTATGGTGATTTCCACTACTTAACAGTTGCTCAATTCCCCTGAAACTAAAAACATATGAAGGACATGCTTTCTATTGCAAGAAGTACTGATTAAGTACAGTAAGGAGGGTGATAGCGACAACTCACATCTTGACTGTGGAACCCTAACGTGCTCTTGCAAAGGGCTTTGCACAAGCCCTGCAAAGCTGAGGAGCAAGACTGGAACCTCAGAGTGACTAAAAGGCTGAAGATCATATCTAAAGTTTAGATTCCTGCTGAACTAACATTTTACTTCCTTTTACATGGCTGATTCTACAGAAATGGTACTAAAATCTGTTCTTGGCACTAATTTACCCTCAGTTGGGGTACAGGTGATTATAACATGGCTGTAGATCGAGAGGGAAGGTATACAGGCATAGTACTGGACAGACAACACTGAATTCATCCAACTTCAAGTTGAGGAGTGTCTCAAGCAGTGCCAGAAAGAGTTACTAACACACGAAAAACAAAAACCAAAATTACACAAGATGATACAGCTTTTGCAGCTGTGTTCATGACACTAAACATCTCTTTCAGATATCTGGACATCATCATGCCTTTGTTATGACAACAGAAGCAACAGACCTCCTGTTATATATATGAATTAAAAGTGGAGTAAATAGTTTTGTGCAAAAGAGTTTAGGATTACCCTTTTAAATCAAGCTATGATGAACCAACTTCTTAAAAGCTGTAGGTTATCCAGACTGCAAAAACCTAGAAAATCTTACATTGCCTATGCGCAACAACGAAGAGAAATCAGTAAAGCTGGAAAGGAATTTTGGAGGACAGGGAAAGAGAAAAGGGAGAATGGACAGAACAAAGAATATGTACTCTCTAAAAAAATTCCACTTTTTGAGAACAAAGAGTTGAAAGAACTAAAAACTAAGATTTACATTTCTAAAACTCCTTTACTCACCAGAGGGACTCAAGCTGCCGTTAAGCACAGTTCACACCAGTAATACCAGAAGCACATTAAGCAAGGTATCTTTCTGTCCCAACTTTCAAGTGAAATACACCCATTAATACAGAAGACACAACTGCATCTTAGATCCCATAACACACTAATAATCTGTTAATACAACACATTAAGTTTTGTCTGAGACCAAAGTATAGAAATAACTTGTCAGAAAACTTTAAAGGCCCTGAGAAATGCATTTAATATTGTACACTAAGACGCAAAACTAAATGCAATTTGTACAAAGGAAAGCACACCAACTATAGCGTACCTGCAGTCGGATCTTTGGCTAAAGCATTGTCCAAGGCACTTGTTATGGATTGGAAGAGATTCATCTTCTGAGTTTGCCCTGTGTGAAAAGGATTATTTAGCCATTTAATTTAGTTCAAAACACAAAGTAGATTAGAAAACACTGGTACCAAACATGACTGAAAACATGGTTAACAGTCATAAACAAGATTCTTGTTAGGAATACCCAGGGCTCATTTGCTAAGTAAATTTAAATGATGGGACAGATGGGATTGAGCATGGTATACTTTGCAATGCCAAGGCCTCTAACTCTACTACCCTGCGCTCAAGCTTTTTTCAAAAACTATCCTCTTAGCTTGAGCAAATGCAGCTTTGCAATGCTTAGTCAAACACTAGGAACAATAACTAATAACAACAGTTTTTCAAAGGAAGAAACCACAATAAAACTTTGTTTTGAGGAGTGGCATCCCTTCTGCTAAGATTCACCAGATCTCATTAACCTTACTGCACCATTCTTTAATTATTTTCTTAAAGCTCCAGCCTTTCCTGTTTACAGACATCTATTATTAGCAGAAGCTTTCTAAACCACTGGCCTGCCCTCGGGACTGCAGTTAAAAACTGACAGAAGCATCAAATGGGGTGGGGGGAGATGGTTAGGTGAAGATCCCAGACAAAGGTGAGAACAGGTGTTAGAAATCAGAAAGAAGAATTACATTCTTTTTTCAGTAGCTACAGTATCTCTCAACAACCATTCAGCTTGCCTTCCTTCTAAATCGTTAATTAACGTTAGCATTTTTTGTTAAAGACCCATGTTGTGCCACACCAGAGCTGAGTAGCTGCATTCCCATTCCTGTGCTCAGGGTTACCCTTTGCATGGCCCTCTAAGAAAGGGAAATTGTAAAGAAAAATGTTATGGGAACTGTTCAAATTATATGAAAGCTACAAATAGTCAACATTTACAAATTCAAAGGCAGGAAAGCTGGGGAACTGGAGTTGTTTCTTGCTTTCCCAAGTTAACCACAATACTATTCAGGTTATCTTTTCCACAAGATACAATTCTTCCAGTATTTGATATAAATAAATGCCTATTATCTAAGCAACTGTCAGAAATTCCTCACACTGACTATTCTGACCTACTGCTCTTGCTTTCAATAAAGACCTCTGTATCAGCCTCTGTGGGAAAGGAGAAAATAATTGAGCCCTTCAGATTCAAACCGTTCATACAAGAGAAACAGCTACTGCACAGCTGGCAGGCTTCTTCCAGAACTCAGCCCTAGTCATTTGCAGGGATGCTTCTCAGAAATAAAGTCAAAACACTGTCTATTTCCAACTGATCTGTGTTCACTCTCGATCGTGAGGACTACCTCGAACCTCTCACTAGACAGTGCTCTTTATTAATCACAGGTTTATTACTACATTCATGACTTAACCATGCAATAAAAATAATCGGGGTGGATCTAAGTCACTAAGTTACTGCTAGGAGCTTTACCCCCGAAGCAGGAGAGGGGCAGGGGAAGGGCTCGCAGGTCGGAGCAGATGCTGGCCAGACCTATGGCAACCGACTGCCCGAACACACTTCGCCGCCCCCCCAGCGGCAGCGGGGAGGCTCCCCAGAGGCCTAAGGCACCGCCGCCCCCGCCAGGGGCCCGCGGGGCCTTCCCGCACACAGCCCGAGTTCCGGGCGGAAAACCCGCCGGTGGAAGCGCCGCGGCCACAGCCGGGGAAACGCCTCCCAGGCCGCCCGGGGCCTCGCCCGCAGCGCTGGGGCTGGCGGCGGCCGTCCCAGCTGGTACGGCTCGCTCCCACCGCCACCACCGGCGCCTCGGCGGGGCAGAGCGGCCCGAGGGGGCGGAGGCAGGAAGCCCCCCCCCTTTTCCCTCCCTCATCCTCCCCGTGCCGGCCGGGCGGGGCCTCCCCCCGAGCAGGCGGCGGGGCGGACCCGGCAGCAGAGCGTGGGTGAGCCCCGACCCGGCCCCGCTCTCACCGTACTCGGTAGGCGCCGGATCCGGCTGGAAAGCGAAGTGCGCCGCAGACCGGCGTGGCGCGGCCGGCGGCAGGGGGGGAGACAGGCGGGTCCAGAGTCCTCCGCGGCGGCGCACGGCCACCGCCGGCCCGGAGGCGAGCGCCCCGCGCAGCGCCAGCACCAGCCCCGCCGCCACCATCGCTACCGCTGTCCGGGGCCGCCGCGGCCGCCGCGCGTTCTAAAGAGGCGGGGTCCCGTGCGGGCTTCCTGAGTGGACAGCAGCAGGTGGAGGACGGGCCAATCAGAGGCCGTCCTGCGGTGGGTGGAGGGAGGGTGGGTCGAGGAAGGGTTTAGTGCGCGGGCGCGGAAGGCACGCGCTCAGGCAGGGGGCAGGTGGGGGGGAGCAAAGCTGCGTGCTCGGCACGCGGGGGCGGTGCGCTAGGGTAGCGCGCGGGGAGGGAGGGAGCGGGGCAGTGCGCGTGCGCGGTGCCGGTAACGGTCCGGGCGCGCGGGGTGTGCCGGCGCCTGAGGTGATTCCTGTGGGGTGGCGGCGGCAGGGCTGGGGGGTGCCTGGGTTGGGTTGTACACTTCACCAGAGCAATCACACTCGAGTTAGAGTCAATCCTGGTTTTAAATTATCTGAGTAATTCCTAACATTAAGTGAAGCAATGCTAGAAACAGTGATGTCTATGCACAGCGACATTATTCAGCTTTTTTTATAAGGCATTTTGGTGTTTCATAATTATGGGAAGAGAATCCCACTCTTCTCTGTTTAATTCAACCAGTTTTAATTGCTTTGGAACCACAGAGCATCTTTATTTTCTACTGTGACTCAATCTAGAAATACCTGTACAGGGAAATTATTTCTAATAGTTGACAGCTCATAATGCTAATGCAAAAAAAAAGTAATATTGAAATCCAGTTTGTATGAGGAATAAGGACCACATTTTTATCTTGAGGATAATTCAATATAGGAACAATTAACCTGAGAACATGCTGGATGATCATCACTTCCATTCTTCAAATAATAACAAGTTTTCTTTGCAGTAGATGTACTATAGCTCGAACAAAACTTGTGATCTTGACACCAAAACTACTGGGCGAGGTCATACTGAAATAATCTTGTTAATATCTCCCAGTTCTAAAATATCTGTTGTTGTTCACTGCTAAGCGAAAATTGCTATTTGATCCGGAAAATATGCCAAAAAATCTCAGTCGGTTAGATTCAGAAATGAGTGGAGAGATGGATTCTTTCTAATACAACTGACATGATAAGCAGTGTTCAAAAAGCAAATATATAGAAGTCCTGTACTCAGGATTCGTGGGATAAAGCGTATCCATCCAGCAGATCATATGTAAAACATGCTGGAATGCTTCTCTGATCTTTTGATAATATACTACAGTATGCTGCTCAGTTCTGACACCTGCTTATAGCATAGTCACATTCCGTGGAGGTGAAAAAAGGGCGAATGAGAAGGTATGATGGGTCAACTCATGCCAGGACCCCACTGAGCCAAAGCCTTGCTGTTTCCCCATGGTTAGTCGTTCCTTTAGAGCACAGTGCGGTTCCCATGTCTGTTTGAATGAGCTGCCTTTATAAAACATGTTGTCCTCTATAGGTAAGTCTGAAGCATAATTCTGCATTAGATCTGATTCAGCATTAGATCTGATTTAAATAATAATAAACTGTACACCTTATCATCATGTGTACAGGTAGAAGTATGTAACAAGAGGAGATTAGAAAGGAAAATCCACTGTCCGTTAGTTGTCTTTTCTCAGAAGATATAGTTTTATTCAGTTTAGTTGGCTTTAACCAACCATCTGTTCAACACTATCAATAGCCAGAGAGGCAATATTGCACATCAGTACAGTATCCAGGCCCACATTTCATTGCTCTCAAACATGAGAAATTGAAAAAAAATGTTTTCAAGTTGTGAATAATGAAAGCTACCCAAAAAAGATCATGATCTAGGGACACCTATGCTACTAATTTTACAAAAGCAAAAGCCCATGCTCAGCTGTTGGTTCTCTTAAATTTATCTTTTTTTTTTTTTTCCTTCTCTGTATCTCCCCCTTTTAGCTTGAGCATCTTTGGAGTTAGAGGATGTTCTAGCTATTTTTTGTAGACTAATTTACAAAGATTTCAGGTACTGGGTTGGATTCAGATTCTAATGCTGCAGTCAGTGTGATGCTCATGTCTGCACCAACGCACTCAACCACCTGCAGCCATCTTTAAATAATGCAACTGCTTGTGATATTTATTATTATTTTGTTTTCCCTTCACCCAATCCATTTTCTTCATCCCATTTTTAATTTTAACACAAAAAGAGTGTACCTTTCTATATGACTAAAGATTTTCATCACCATAGAGTGCCTGCAAATTCTGTTGGTTACCCCTCAAAGCAGGAATGCTTCACAGTCATGCAGTTCATATGGCTCTGGGGAAAACTAAGTTTGGGTCGACATGTTTGTGCCTCATTTGAAAAAACAACTAGGTTATGGCAAAGCTGTACGTTGATTCTTTCTAATTTTTATAGAAGAATATGACAAACTTCTGCCTAAGTTTAGTGTAGAAGAACAGAATATCTTGCAGCAGGTTTTCAGAGGCACCCGTAGGCAGCACAGGTATTTAAGTTAGACATACAGCTTCACTAACACCCAGAGTTTAGACTACATTAGGCAGCCTGGATCTCACATAAAGCCAGTAACAGTAATTCACATTTTTATCCATAACCTTGATCTTTCTTTAAATTTAAACAAATAAATTAAAATCTATTAGAAAAAGCCTAACTTGAAAATTGTCTTAGTGATTTGTAATTTTTCATGTACACCATTAGGTGGCAGGGAACAATAAAGTTTTGCTTGATGAAATGTAATACATATGTTGACATTTGAAACTGTCAGATTGTTCTCTCCACCCTTTTTGAATCAAGTATTTCCTACTGTGAACTGTCAAGAGCTTTGTCTAGTTAATTATTAAATGACTTACCAACAAGGCTCACTGCTTACATCAAGACTGTTTCAGATTTCATTTCTGTGCAATCCTTTTGTCAAACAAGAAAAAAAACAAGGCATATTCATACTACTGGGAATTCTATAAAACTTAAACCCCACCGCAGTTGTGTCTCGACTTCTGTGATCAGGCTAAATCTGACTGCTGGAAGTAGCCCCTAGGCCAGGCTAATTCCAGCAGGAGTTAGTGGGAGGCAAGAAACTTTATTATTATTTTGGGAGCCCTCATTCTAAACTGGTTGTAAGGGCTAGGCTTTTGTCTGGGTCCAGCTATAGATAAGGACTTTTTATGTAGCGTAAGTACAAGAGGATTGAAGTGATGCGGTTTAGGTACCCAGGCTGACAGACAGGTGGGTGCGTGTAAAAACATAGGGAATGTATAGTGCCAGCAGCATTTGTTTCTCTAAATCGAGATGGCTGCTGGTTTTAGAGTTGCAGTGGATGTCAAGGAGGAGAGGGTGGGTGGCAGGAATCACGGAGCAAGACTTGTCTGCTTGACAACTTGGTCAATGATTGATGTATGGGAAGTTCATTCCGCTAGTAGTGACTATAGGAGTTAAGAACACCTATGCTCAGCATTTCCCAAAGACGTAGAATTAAGTCCTGGCAGGAGTAGCCCCTAAAAGATTTATTCTCTAAAACTCTCTTCTAGTGCTGTTGTTAGGAACAGTGCCACAGATATTGTCACATGTGCTTAACTGGAAAGATTTTTAAAAGATTTTTCCATATGTTTGTGTAATAAACTCATGCCAAAGAAAGAAGTAACAATTCCAGAAAATATGACACAGCTGCAGTTTGTTAAGCTAACACTTGAGGAAAAGCACAGGAGGGACATTTTGTTGATTTTTTTATTGACTAGCCTGCTATGCAGAGAAATTCAGCTCAATGCAGTTTTAACATGACTGAATGAGTGACAGCAGAGAGACTGAAATCCATTATTCACAGAAAAATGTGTGGTAGCATCTCGCAGATCTCCTGTAGTTTGGCTCTTTTGTCCCAGGCAATTGCCCCTAGAAGCAAGGAGTCCTTTGTTCCCCCAGTTCAGCCTCCTTGCCTGAGAGCACTGACAGTAAGCACACAAGCTGTAATCTCGGTATTTGTGAGGTCTACATGTCTGCTTGGGTTTGGATTCAGTATTTTTCATCTTAGTCTCTGAGTTTCAGTCACTGTATTGTATCTGCCCAGTCCAGACAGAGGCAATCCTGTGGGAAACTGTATCCAAATAGGAATCTTCGATAGTTAAAAATCCCAAAACCAATAATGATGATGGTGCTACAAGATGACCTAAGCAACAGATTTTATTGACTTGGATTGCAGAAAATCAGATTCCTTCCAAACAGAAATATTTACTGCCTGTGCACACCACAGTCCCACGACCACCATGGCTGTCAGCATAAAAAGTGGGTTGTCTTCAACAGCCAGGGGTTTCCTTCACAAATAACTCACAGATACAGATTTCAGAAAGCTGTCAAACAGGACTGAAGCTAATTCAACATGCTGTCAGCCTTAGCATCTGACAGCAGCCTCGGTACTCCAAATGTTTTAGTCTTGCAGTCAATCTGTAGATCCTACCCTATTTTTACCTTGTAACTCCGTAGATGATGGATATCCCGGGAAGGATGCAGCACAGCCCTGGAGACCATGGGAGAGGAGCTGCAGTGTGTAAGGAGGCTGAACTTGGACCCTGCGTGAAACCAAACAAGCAATTTTTTTTTTCTGATGCATTGTGAGATGTTGAATAGCCAAAAATTGCTGTGTTTTGATGAAAAACGGGAGTCAGTAAGCAAGTGTGTTTTTCTGAGGTGGTTGTGTTCAGTGAGGCTGTCCAGACTCCCTGAAGGACAGGCTGCTGGGAGCAGGTGGGTATCGTGCAATGCAATATGCAATGCAAGCTGTGTGCATGTTATAATTTGCTCCTGGAGTTCGCAGCACACTGTGACACCTGACTTGGATGCCACATGAAGTAATCTCTGCTTGTAAAAACTAAAAATGCTGCTGTTCTCTCACTGGCTTTGTGCCTAACAGTCCATCAGTTAATGCTGTTGACTGGGTCTGGGCAGAGGTGATGTACTTATCTTTGAGGAAAAGGGAGGAACAGTCAAAAAGATCAAGGTGATCACTTTTTGTGCCTTATGCTTTTAAAACTGCAGATTAGTCATATGAAACATTTGAATCTCCAGAAAGGAAAGGTCCTTTCTGTCTGCATGATTCACATGTGGGTTACCATATGCCTGAAGCTAGGGAACACTGTTATCTGTTATCAGACTGGTTTCTGTGTGATACTCTTCACAGTTGTATCAGAAACATCAAGAGCTGCTTACTTAGCTGGACCCAAATCCTGAAGATTTCTGTTTATGCCTTTGGTCCTTTCATTGTTTTACAATCAGATGTAAAAGCCTGCCCCAGAAGAGGATAAGTATGTTTTGAGATGTTGTCAAGGACCTAAATAAAATTCAGTCTCACTGGATCCTCCTTAGCACTCGTTAGCAAGAGGGGTCACAAACACTTTTTTGATTTCTCCTGAGCTGCATCCAAGAGGACAAAGTTCAGCCCTGTGGTGGTTCTGGCCAGGACAGAGTTAATTTTCATCATAGTAGCTAGTATGAGGCTATGTTTTCGATTTATGCTGAGATCAATGTTGATAACACAGGGATGTTTTTCTTGTTGCCAAGCAATGCTTACCTTAAGCCAAGAACTTTTTCTGTTTCTCATGCTGTCCCTGCCCTCCCAGCTTCTTCTCTACAAGAAGCTGGGAGGAGACACAGCCAGGACAGCTGACCCAAACTGGCCAGAGGGATATTCCGTACCATAAAATGTCATGTTCGATATATAAGCCAGGGGAGTTGGCCGGGAGGGTGCGAATGCTTCTGGGAGGCTGGGGCTGGGTGTCGGTCAGCGGGTGGTGAGCAGTTGCATCATTTGTTTTTCTTGGGTTTTGTTTTTGTTGTTTTCATTACAATTTATTAGTATTAATAGTATTATTTTATTGTATTGTATTTTAGTCATTAAACTGTTCTTATCTTAACCCACAAGTTTTCTTTCAGGGAGTGGGGGGAGTGAGTGTGCAGCTGTGTGGTGTTAAGTGCTGGCTGGGATTAAACCACGACAAGGGCCCTTTGCAGGATTTTATATCTTCCATCTTCTTTCTGAGGTGGATGTAATAAAGACAAGTGCATGACAAATTATCTGCTTCAACACACACACAAAGATTAATTTTTATTGCTATTATCCCTCTTCCATTTACAGAGAATATCAAACTTTGGTTTTGTTTTTCTTGAACTGCCTAGGTAGTAAACTGTAAATTTCTACTTTCTGGCACTTTCTTTTGAGAAGCCCCTGGTAAACTCATATTTCAGAATGCAAAGAAGGAATAATGTTTCACTGTAAGATAGGAAGAAAACTTAATGAATGAAAGAGTTTCATTTGAAAGGGGAATCTCAGGCAGGACAGTAGAAGCAGGTTAGCTGGAGAAGTCAAAAAATTCAGTAGAGTAACAGGATAAAGTATATTTCTTAGGCATATGATGGCTCTGTGAAGACTTGTGGTCTATACCATCTTGCTCTGTCTTCTCTGCTAGGCTTTTCACATCACCCAGAAACGCGTTAAGTTGGAAGAAAGAAGTATGCTTTCTTAGTATGCTTTTCTTAGCATGCTGGGAAGATGATGATAAGAAGTAGGATGAGATAGAAAACAGGAGTGGTTTTGTTCAGGTCTGCAAATACTGGGCTGATTTACATTGGAGTAGATGAATGCCTAGGGTTGTTTTCCTTCAAATGTGCCAGGAGGTGGTATAAGAACTACTGACGGTTTCATATGTACTGTCAAAGCTACTGCCTACGACTGCACACATCCAGCTTCTTGTGAAAGACTGTTACAAAGGAAAAACTGCTCTTGCAGGCAATGCTCTACGTGCCCAAAACAAACAACAGCAAGTGTGGTTTGTGTAGTACTTTGTAGGAGGAGGTCTGAGGATTTTCTTCCTTTCTTTAAGGCTGGGAGCTAGGAAAAGAACCTGAAGGGTAAGAGAGGAAGAAGGATGCAGTTGCAAAACAAAAAAAATTACTAACTGATAGAAAGGAATAAGTTGAGAAATGGATTTGCAGTAATGGTAAGGGATGTGAAAAAGAATGATGGAATGGCAAAAGAAAATTAGGAAAGGCAGTTGCAACAGGAGAAGGGGAAGATATGATTGAGATAGCTAAGAAGTGGAGCCTAAAACAGAGCAGTGAGGCCATACCTGAGACTATGACATAGAACAGGAAACAAAATGACCTCCAGGTGAAGGAGAGAACAACTGGGAGCAAATCTGAGATTAACCCCTGTACCAGAGAGATTCACCCTCTGACACAAGCAGATCAAGTGAACGTAATGTTAGGCCATCAGTCAAAAATAAGAGAATTAGATATGGGCTGGAAGTTGAAAACCATCAGACTAGGGATGGCAGGAAGGGCTTACAGAGGCAGACAGATAGGGGACACAACTGTTGTCTATACATGTCTTGGATTAAGACCTTGGAGTGAGAAAAGCTGTTTCAATTGAATGACAATATTGGTAGAGGAAAGAATGCACATATATTTGTTGTTAATAATCTAGAATTGGAATTAGAAAATTCCAAACACATCCTAGATTATCTTCAGATGGAGCTTGATAGGTTTGAGGATGTAGTCATGTACAAGATTGATAACCACGATGAGAGAGACTAGACTGGATGTTGCAGGAGGACCCTAATCATATTTTCCTAACAATGATGCTCATATACATTGACCAGGACAGGTGCAGACAGACACATATTTGCCTCACTCCCTTTCCAAGCCAACTGGCTGACACCCACCTCTGGAATCTGTGTAGCTGGAGTGGCCCAGGGCTGTACCCAAGTCGTTAAATCTGTGCAAATACATGACTTTCAGATCTGAACTGGCTTGCTTTTGCCTAACTTGAAGTGTGGGCGAGGGAGTCCACACCTATCCACACACCCTCGAGGGGCGTGCAGGGTGCACGTGCACATATTCAGTGCCTCAGAGGAGTGTGAAGACTCCTTCGATCGGGGGTGCAGGGACCGTACAAGCTGATGTAGCAGGGCTGAGGGGACTCAAGATCCCAGAAGAAACGTACTAGCAACATTTACTAATCCAGGGTACCACAGCAGCAAGCTCAGGAGCCACATGAACATCTCTCTGGTCACTTCTGTATGACAGTGTGATGCTTGGTGGCAGATGAGAAGTCAGATTCACCAACATTGTGTATGACGTCACCAGTAACAATGACTTACTCTTACATCTTTGATTGCCCTCCCAGTTGTGCTGAGTTCCTAGACAACACTGCGCAGTGGAGATGATGCTGCTGATCCTCCTAGTTAGAACATCCCTTGTCTGTCATCATACTTATCATGCTCCCAGAAGTTGCATTGCCCCGCAACAAATCTACAACCCCCTGCTTCATGCTGCAGGGACCACAGCCATCTGCTGCATCTTGTTAGGTTCCAATGCACTGGCTGATATTTGTATATTTGGAAGCAAATATTTGTATATTATAGGCATATGTCAGATTATTTTTCATTGCTAATAAGATCCCACTGGGGAAAGACTGTTAGACCCTTCACTGCATTGTCATCTGAATAAACAAGACCTTTATTTCGTGAATTCCTATCTTGCCATCCTGACTGCTGTCTCAACCACACAAAATTTCCATTATTCCCTCCTAGTAAACATCTAGGCTTATGTGTGTGTGCATGGCTCGCTCTGTTTCTCCTCTGACTGAAATGGCACCATTCTCACGCTACTTGACGCTTTGCATTCTTGGCTCCTGAGATTACCTGCTAGCAGATAGCTGTGGCCATGTCTTCCTTTGATGAAGAAGTTTTTATCTTAGATGAGATGTGGAGAGCTTCGTCTTGCGACATTAGCGAGAGCAGGAAGAATGACAACTTGTACTTTCAAAATCACAACCTCATCTAGGGCAGCAGTTGATAACAAGCCCAAGCAGAACTGAACTACTGACTCACCCTCCCCTCTCCTGGCCCGCTGGAAAAGATTGAGGATTTATGCACAGTTAGGAACACTGGCTTCAGTGAGACCCTTTTTTGTCATTAAAAGAATTGAAGCTTCTTTTAGCCTATATCTTTGTTTTAGAAATTTGTCTCCAGTTTTTTGTCCCTGAGTTAAGCTGCTTTTATCAAGGGATCTGTGATGGAAATAAGTGGCATATGTTTCCTTGTGTGATTATATTAATATGAAGTACAGCATGGCATCTTTCACCTGTCTGTATCCTACAATAGTTAGCTCAGCTGCAGATGAAATTATATCTAAGACAGAGATTATGATTTGCAAGTGCTTTCTACCAAAAGTTAAATTTTAGGTTTTGAATGAAAGACCTTCATTTCCACAAAAGAGGCAATAAAGGCATTCCACAGGGGAGGAAAAAAAAAAAAAAAAAAGAAATATTGATACAAATAAGGACCCAGATGTATGAGTGTGATGTTCCATGTAACTTTGAAATCTGGTATTACTTAAACAAAACAGATAAATGTTTTCTCAGAGAATAGTGTGTCTTCTTAGTCCTCTCTGGGCAGGTGAATAAAACCACTGAATTGTCTTTGTTTCCAAGCCTGTATCAGATCTGTGTTGTGTAGAAATACGCGTCTAGTTGGAAGCATGTCTGAACCCTGCTGCTTAAAGAAGTTCAGGAGAGCAAAGCCAAGCGTGCTAACATTAGAAGACGTTGAAGTTAATATTGCGTGTGCAAACTGGATCCAGACCACGTCTGTCTATAATGTAGAGGTGGGATTAATCTGACTTTTACCATCTGAAGGTTAAGACAATTCATCTCAAATGGTCAGGTAGGCTCCTTAGCTGTATCAATAGGCAGAGGTAAAGCCCTTCATAGTGTGAGCCATCCAAACCTAAGATATGTGTCTGAGAGGAGGGAGGCATCCATCCCTTGGGGCACGCTCATCTCTCTGTCTGTGCCCTAGAGAGAGTGCAAGTGATTCATTTGCAGGGTGGATCCCACCGTAGCAAATGACGTTATTTTTGCCACAGGATCACTGCCTTACTCAGTGCTTACTACCTCTTACTCTTCAGTATCTTCTCTTTTTATCCTTTCCCTGTAGTGTGTAGCCCTCTGCATTAGTTCACTGTGTGCTATTGAATATAGCACAGAACACAGAATTCTTCATTTTCTAAAGGTGCTCAGTTATAGGATTTGTTAGCTCTCTACAAACACTGATGAATACCTTCAAAGGTCTGTCACAAGAAGAGGCAATATCATTATTACTTCTTTTTACAAAGGAGGAATGAAAATGGTCAGATTAGAGCCATTGAAATCTTCCCTGCACTTTGGGTGTGCCCAGACTGATTTTTCAGTGCTTACAGCACTAGTATTTGTCTTTATGGTAGAAGGTAATGCTATCTTGAAAACCCAAGATGTTGACCATGATCTTCACTGTGGAGCACAAGGCATTCTTTTCAGACAGCTGATTGCATAGACACCCACCAGGCTAAAAGAGAAGTCATCAAATACAGCATTGTCTTCCAGGTGAGCCAAGCCATGCGAACTTGTTGGCATTGTGCCCTCCAGTTCAAAGGAAGCTGAATAGAAGCCGTTGTATACCTTGAAGATAAACTCAAAGGCCTTGAAGCAGATTTCGATAAGAAGCAAAGCTGTGAGCAGAGACTGGCTGATGTGCTCTCAGCAGTCTGAAGTTTGTTGTTTGTGATTTTGAGCCTCCTTGCCAAACAAAACTAGACTGGACCCTCTGCTGAAAAAAAACTCAGAAATTAATTCCTCTAAAGTTTCATGGAAACCATTGGGAGAGGAATGGGACAGGAAAGAGATACAAATAGCCTCCCTTACTGCAGCTAAAGTATAAGCTTAATATTTTTTTTAACCCGACGGATGACCAGTCAGCACACACACAGCTTGGTGCCAGCCCCAACACGTGCTGCCTCTTCTCCAGACAGACAGATAGGAGACAGCGAGATGTTGTGGGACATGCCATAGGACACTTGGGGTTGAGACACTGAACTCTTGCCATGGGAGTTGGAGGAACAGCTTGTACACATCTGTAGGAAACCATATTTCAGCATTTCTGCTGTCCAAGGAGCATCTGCCATCTGTTTGGAGGGAAGTGGGGGTAATTCTAAACGGGTACAGGGAGGACTAAAGGGGAAGGGTCTTAAATATGTAGGAAACTGGGCTACATTAGTTCTGCTGCTCATGGCATAACACAGTAGCTTTTAGCCTTTGTTATTCCCATCCTGGAAATAATCTTGAACATTGGCTTTTGTCTAGTCAACAAAGTTTTGAATCATATTGTTCCATTTCTAAGTCAGGGAAGGACTTTGCGGATAATGGGAGAGGGTCTTAATGCCTATAGTTTACTGTAAGGCTTAGAAAAGGAACCTCTAAGGAAGAGGTTGAGTTCCATCAAGCAATTACAGCCAAGGACAGAAAAGGGGTTGGGATGAGGGAATGATATCCCAGGAAAAGGAAGGATTTATACTCATTTTACCATTGATCAGCCTTTTATATGTCTATTAATCTTCAGCTGGTGATGCACTAAATAAAACTTACTGCTGCCCTTTTTCCTGAAAGCAAAAACTTCTGGAAAGCCAAAAGCAGATAGTATAATTTTAAACAGCTGTGAAAATGCTCACTAGAAATAATACAGTTGAACCTAGCACAACTGGAAAGGATGCTGATGCTTTTAGACAGTCTTAGATGTCAGACTAAGGATTTTTGAAAGCACACAGTCATGAAATGCCTAGATTTCTCTGCTTTTAATTCTAAAATGTTATAAAATTACTTCATCGTACAAAAATTATATATGGCTTAGAAAGATGCATTAATGATTTGTTTGAAATGTGTTTAGCTCGTAAAATCCTCTCATCTCTTCAAAAATAGGTGTTTGAGAGCACAGATGTCATCTGGTTTCAAAGCAAGTCTGGCTTGATATATAGGGTTTCTAGATGTAACACGTTTAGGGTGGCCTCTCCTAGGACGGGCCTGAAGAAGAGCTCTTCAACAGCATCTGCATCCATGTCTTGAAGAGAGGCAACTAGATGAAGGATCCAAGCAAACCTGCCTGGGTTGCTATTGAACATTGTTGAGATAAACGCCGCCAAGGCTTGCTGAGCTTCCTGCTGCAGTGTTTGTGCATAGGGGAGACATTTTAGGACATGGCATCCTGTCAAAACAAAAAGTAAAATAATAAATCCTGAGTGAACACTTCCGTTCTGTGTCCTTCATAATGATGGGCATCTGGCTTGTAGTACTACTTCCTCCAGATAACAATAAAAACTGCAAACATACTGTCTGGAAAAAGAACATATGCATAGCTCAATAATTTGAAGGAACATTGAGCAGCATCGTAAGCACATTGGAATCTAGCCCATGACATTAAATCCAGCTTTGAAATGGTAATGGGAGGTAAGTTTGACTCAGCACAGATGGAGAAGCAGCTTTGTAGTGTTGTCTGCCCACCAAATGATGCTGCGACCATAGTCTGAGTCAGTGGAAACATCCCAGCTGTAATCTAAAATAGGACAGTAACATCAGGAAGATGGAGGCGGTGGTTTGGAGCATCAAGCTGGCTGGCATACATCTCCAGTCTACCCAGCTCCATCTCCCTCCTCGTGTTGCCTCTGCTTGCTGTAATAAGCTGGGCACTATGGTTGACCATGCTACCTAGATATCTCCATTTATAGTCGAGTATAAAGGTTCCCTGTAAGATTTATCATGACCCACAGGAGCAGAACAGATAATTGTATTTCCTGGTTTTGTACTCGCTTTCCTCAGCTTTTCCTGAAGAAGGAAGGATCTCTGCCTGATGGAGCCATGGTCCTGAGCCTCGGTCACATACCTCCCACAGCACGTGATTCAGACCTGCTGGCTCACTGAGGGTCTTTAAGTGTGGGAGGTTCCACCTTCTTGCTGATGCCCAGTACTAGGGCAAAACCAACCTGGTTGGGCTTTTTTTCAGTCTGTGGCTGGCTGCCCTTTGTCAGTCTTCAGCAGCTCTCTTCTTGCTAGACATCGCTGCCAGAGGAGAAGAAACCTCAGCAAAGTCTGCAACCAGGCTGGCCAGAACTGAAGGGCTTGGAAAAGTCATCTTCTCCCCCAGGATTACTACCAGCTGCAAGGATGGTTCCAAGTGTTAGATTTTTCATGGAAAGGAAGTTGTCAGGATTTTGTATATTCGGGATGAAATTGGAATTGCTTATATCCCTCCAAATTTGCTTCATTTCCCCATTTGGTCGTCTTGTGTGTGTAATCAAACACTGGTTTTAATTTACAAATAATGAGAAACTTCTTGTTCTGAGATCTGTTGTAATAATATTCAGTAGAACACATTTCCAGCTGAACTGCCAGCATCTGTGCTTTAGTGGGAGGACCTACCCCCCATTCTGCCTGCTACCCTGGCCCAAAGAGATATTTTTTAATTATAGTAAGCACAATCTCTATGCCACAAGAGATCACTCAGGGCACCAGCAATACTGCCATACTTGTTTGTCGTGCTTCTTGCCCAAGCACTGGCGCAGCTGTGCTGCTGCAGATGCATTTCTGGGCTCCTCCTGAACTCCAGCTCATAACCCAGCTCTGGGCTGCTCCACGCCTGGCCCTTCCCCTTTACCTCAGACAGTTTTGGTGTCCTAACAGGAGTAAAATATACAGGGTAAGAGCCCACATGAGGTACTACGTGATCCAGGAGAGGGTTTAGTGTTGTCACTGCCGGTGGCTGCCTGAAATCTGCCTCGAACTGAGTCTGTAAAATATTAGGATAAGAGGGCAGCTGAAAATGTGCTGCATGGATGTAGAAAACATTTTCTGCGTTTGGTGGAAAGTGTTCAAGAACTACTAAAAATAATAATTGTGAAATGACAGTTGTACAGATTTGTTTGTAGCAAAACAGGTAGAGAAAGGGCAGTTTGGGCTGTGTGTAATCCCCGAGTACCGGTTTCAGCCCAGAGTCAATCCAGATTTAACAGGTCCTCCCAGCTGCCTCCTGCAGCCCATGGAGAAAGGCACCTCCAGAGCAGGATTGTCCCACCTAAGGACTAGGGAGTCTCCCTGAAGCTCTGGAAGGTGTCTGCAAACAGCAGGAAGGGCTGCTGAGCCTCTCATTTGGCACTCTGGGGCAGCAGCAGGGGTAAGCACAAAACCAGAACATAACACTGCTTCTGCTGCTGCTTTCTCCTTCACTAATGGAAAAACAGACTTATCCACAGAGATCATAAAAATGCCCGCTAGTTAAACTGTGTAAGCCGCTGCAGATGAGGGATTTCTCCTCTTATCATCACCCTGGATATAACCAGTGGTTTCTTTCAGCTTGATTTTATTGTGAAAATTTGAGAAAATAATTTGCACTGAGATGAACTCCCCTGGTTTTGATGGTGCAGCAGAGACAAGACAATACCAAACATCTGGATGACATTACATCTCAAGAATCAGAATCTGAATCCCGTTGGAAACAAATATAAAGTCACTACAGCCTTTGAGCAGCCTATAAACCATTCACCACAAGAAATATCATGGAATAACTGAAGCATTCAAGTATCCTTTTGGTGCAGTCCCAAGGACAGCACACTGCCGACAGCGCAGCCAACAGCAGCGATTGCTGTGGAAGGAGTCGGGGATCTGAGCCAGGGCAGACTGGAGTCAGTAAGTCTTTCCATTTTCTTTAATGGACTTAGAGCTCAGCTTTTAATGACTCACGCTCTGCGGTGCTGACCGAGGCAACCCTCCTTCCTAAAGAGGCTGAACTTGGCACCAGAAGTGAGAGGATGCAATCACCAGTCTGAGTTTGCTCCGTGACTGCTGTCCCAGGCTTTGAACATAGAGACACTAAAGGACAGATAAATGAATAAAAGCTGTGTAACCTCAATGCAGTATCCTTTTGCCTCATTGATGACAATCAGATGATATAGATTATTTTATCTTCTCCAGTGTTCTTGCTGCAGGGGAAGTCTTTGTTAAAATAGTTGTAACACTCACACCACGTACCCATAGACCATCTCTCCTCTCCTCTACTAGGGGTGAGGTGCCAGCCAAGGTTAACCCATCACAGCACCATACTGTACAAAAACCAATTTTGTGATATCAGATATCCACACGGAGGTTTGTCTGTTTCTAGCATGGTGGTCTGACAACAGCAAGACCCAGCACATTAGTGTTATTTTCTCTGTTTTACATTTATATACTTTTTTAATCAATGAAGCACACACACCCACAGATGCTAACTGCAACCAACAGAATTGCTTCATGGGCACAGCTGCCACCATTTGAACAGGGTAAAAAAGAAAAGTATCCTTGGTCCACACACAAAATTGCTACAGACAGCTCATGGATATTCACACCGTTGCAGGGAATTGCCCTGCTCCGAGCAAAGCTGCCATCTGCATCTGTCCCATGAATAATGTTGTTTCCCACAACTGTATATTGCTGTTACAGGTTATATATATACTTACTATAGCTCTCCATCCTTGTTGTTTAGGTTACTCACACACGACACAACCTTTTCCCTAACATTCCTGTGATTCTCAGGTTTGCAGAAGCTGCCTGCTAGGCACAGATGGTCCCAGGCTTCTCCCCTTTCTGCCCAGCGTGCGACAGCAGGGTCAGCGTGGTTAGGTCAGCAGGAGCTGAGGGATGTTTGTTGCTATTAAACATCCAGTGACTTATACACATTCTTAAATATCCTCTTGGGTCTAAAAGTATAAGGCATGTAGTATTTTTGGCTCTTAGTCCGTAGCCTTAATTCACCAAATAAAATACTTGGAAAGTTGAAGAGACTTGTCAGTTGATAGAGGAGCTTAAGTGGCCACCTCATCCTCACCGTTATGCTGCACAACCCAGAAATGACCTTGTACCAGATTGTGCCATTTTTCTACGGCTTCTCCACCAAGGAGACAGTGTTTGTACAGTCACCCTTATCAGCACTGGGACAGGCACCATCTGTCATTTTCAATATAGATAGAATACCACTCACTATTGCTCAGCAAATCAAAAGTGCTGGAAAGCGAGGCAGAAAACAGGCACAGTTTTGAAAAAGCAAAGTTAGAAAATGCTCCTGGCTAGCGCTGCCAACCCCAGAGCGGCACTGAAAAGGTGACCCCTCCTTTCAGCCCCCTCTCCTCCTGGGAAGAGTGGTTGATAAACTTTTTAATGTCCTATGGAGCTCACTATCATCTTAAACTGAAGTCTGTTTTATATCATTGAAGATAAATGCCTCATTGAGTGATTAACACTCTATAAATATCACAGATCAGTGAGGGAAGGTTAGATGGCAGATTAGCTATGTGGTGTGTATCTTCAGACTTATCTTCCAACATTTTATTTATGATAAAATGACCAAGGTCATAACAAGTAATCTGTGGTCCAAAAAACTAAATCCCAAACTTTTCCATTTTGTTTTCAAATATATAAGGGACGAGTAACTTTCTACCAGAGGTACAGGACTAACACATTGAGTTTTCCCTGTGAGATTAACAAGCCCAAACTTCCCTCACTGTTTACCATAGGATAAGTTCTCTATCAGTAACAATCAAATACCAATCTCTATCTAGGACACCAGGGAATCCCTGGAACTGAGAGCAGTAACAAAACCCAGTCCACTCTTAGAGCTTAAACATCTTTGCAAAAGCTGTATGGCCAAGATTAGGAACATCTTTGGTTGCACAAGCTTGAATTACTTCAGATTTTAGAGATTCCCCACTATTCCATACAACTGATACTCAATCTGTTAAACATTTACCTAACCGGCACGATTCCTTTGGGAATAGGTTGGTCTGACAAAACTGGGGAAGAAGAAAAGATGTTGAGTCTTATACATGTTGGAAATGGTGAAGGAAATCCTTCTGTCTTCACGTGTGAAGCTCTGTTGTCAAGATGCATTGGGGAAAGAGACAGCTTTCTGGTGACCATGGAGCCCAGCAGGAGTGAAGAAGAAAGTCTGGGAGAAACCTTGTCGAAGGGCAGTACGGTTTTGAGCAAACAGGATTAGGACACTCAGGCTAAGAAAATTAATTTTGAATGGTCAAACCCAGAGTAGGATACTCGCAGTGTGTCTGTATAGAAAGAACCAGGATGCCGAAAGAGTAGAAGATCTTGAAACTTTTAAGTAGTACAGTTTAAAAACTGAAGGGAGGGAAAGGAGGAAAAGATCAACCTGAGCTCATTTCATAAGAGCATATTATAGAATCATAGAGTCGTTAAGGTTGGAAAAGACCTCAAGGATCATCAAGTCCGACTGGATAAATGTTATTTCCAAATATCCGTATGAAGAAGTGAGTTGCCACAAAGTCAAAGGTGGCCACAAGACACAAGCATTTCCATGCCATTCCCTTGTCATTTGGAAGACATTCAGACCTTCTTCTGGACTTATTTCTGTACAGAGTAAATGAATGCTCTGCTCACTCAGTATTGAGATTTCAGCACGGTGAGGTCAATTGCTGGTTACCTTGGTGTTTGTGTTGTTCCTGTCGCTCTGAAAAACAGCTCTGAGATTTTTAAAAGCAAGTACATTTGCAAAAATCATCTTTTTGAAAGAGAAGCTTGTCTCCATTTGTCTCATGGAAGTCTGCACTTTTTAAAAAATACTATTATTTTAAGGTCAGTGGAAACTACCTTAAAGTATTTCAGGAAATCGACAGATTAGAGCAGTGGAAATTGAAATGTGTGCAGTGTGCTGCTTTCAAACACATGATAAAACAGTGGGCAAGGAATCAGGTGTGTTTTCTAGTCTTAGGGTAATGTTCTTCCTGGGGACCCGCACAATTCAGGAGTGATTCTATCATGCTGTATGCCAGTGACTCCTCCTAACTTGCTACCAAAAGGCAGCTTTCCTTCAGAGATGCCTTCATTGTCACCTCTCAAAAGGGATTTTGAAAATAAGCAGACACATACCTTTTTCTCCTGTAGCTGCCCTGGGAAACACATGTGTGAGGAGCATTGTCCTCGAGAAAGTCTCCGATACTTGAACTACTGCCCTGAAGGGAGCAGATGCCTTAGAGTCCAGCCATGAAATCGTGTTCAGAAGGGCAAGATTCGTCTGAAAGCAGCTGAGAACATTGGAGAGTCTGGATCAGTCAGGAAAGCTGCAAGGCTTGTGTGAACACGCACAAAGGAACAACAGACCAAGAGAAGCACATGTCTGCAGAGTGCTCAGGTTGGTGCCCTATGATCCTTTCACTCTCCCCCATTCCTGTGACTGGTCAGAGCTTTGCAGCAGTCCTAGAGGAAGGTCCATCCAAACTCAGATGGACTCAAGTGTCTATACCCTCAGGACCTGCTTCCTTTTACAGCTCAGAGCCAACAGAGAAGGTCATTCTGGTCCAAACCTCTCCCTCTTTTCTTCCCTCCTCCTGCCCCTTGTGCTTCTTGTTCATTAGGAAAGGCTCTGGCACTTCCTTCCATGGAGCCAGTACTTGATGCTGGCTGTTGAGATGTGAATCTCCTTCGGGCAGGGCTGGAGCATTGGTCCTCACTCACACAGGTCACAGTTATTTCCACAACTGGCCAAGACCCTTACCAAGCTCTCAGCTCATTGTGAAGTAGAGCTGGGCTGGGATGCCCAGATCCCAGGGTATCAGTGTTTCATATCAAACCTCCCGCACCATGTACCCTGCTGTTTGTGTTTAATACAATCGTCTCCTAAGTGCGAATGAGTAACACAGTCGATTACTTGATCTCATTTGAGACTAAAGTCGATGGCAACCACAGCCACGGAGGTGACAGTATTTTGGAGGGTACCTCAACCCAGTTCCCAGTTCAGCGTTTGGAGGGGCTGCTGGGACAAGCTGTGCTAAGCTGACCCAACAGGTCCCCTCCTGTGGTAGGGGGCCACCCCCCAGAGCTCTGTGCTCCTGCTGGATCCCACATGCTTCTGTACCCACCAGGCTCCTCAGAGCATCTCGTCTGTTTTGGAAAGCAGGAGAAAAGTCATCTGCAGAGAGAAGATGACCTTGAGCGGGTTCATTGGTGGAAAAGGACTGCAGAGTTGGCTGGGGGATGGGCAAAAGCCTTGTCTGTGGTTCAGCAGAAGGAGAGTCCCAGCAGCTCAAGTGAGACTCTTACCAGGACCTTTGGGTGGGGACATGGAGATGATGGCTGAGCCCAGCACAGATATTTCAGCAAAGATGGATACCTCCTTTTACTGCATTTTTCCAGACGTCAGAAATTAGGATCCACAGCAAAAATCACAGCAGCAATAATCATTTTTGCTGCACGCTAACCTGACTGCTAAGGTCCTGCATACCTTTACACGTGCCAGGACCTGCAGGAGGTGGCCAGGAGGGAAGATCCCGCTGCAGCTTTCCCCTCTGCTCCGTCCCACTCATAGGCAGCTGCAACATTTCCCATCCCCAGCATCCACCTGTGGTTTGTTTGCCAGGCAGTTGTGTTGAACACGGGAGCCAAGGTCCGTGACCCACTCAGTAACAAAAGCAGCGTTTGGAAGGACAGCGCCGCATTTGCTCTGTTTGCCATCAGGCATGCTGACATTATTTTGCTAATAAATGATGAGCTATGGCAGGAAATGGATTTGCTTTTCAGATCAGACGTAAGACACCCAGCAGAAAACAAACCTGGGAAAAGTTTAATTTCAGGCACATTTTCTCTTCAGCAACTATCAACATGAGATGCTTTGTTTATTCTGACTTCAAGTGTCACCTTTAAACCCCCAAAATCTGGAGGAAAAATGAAGTCAAAACAAACAGGGAAAAAAGTAATTGTTTTTATTTTAAATGTCAAAACAAGACATCACTTTAAACACTTCTAAAACTAAAACAAATAACACAGAATATATTAAAAGTGCCATGTAGATTAGCTAAAAATATTTACTTTTGGAAGAACCTTTTTCCCCCTCCCTAAATTCCTGTGTCCACAGCAGGCTGTGTGGTTTGCAAACACACCAAGCAGAGGTTTCATTAGCTAGCCTTCCCCTCCTTCTGTTTGAATTTGGGTTTCAGTGTGCACAGAGGATCAGCAGATTGCAAATACAGGATCAAAAGACATATGCCTAGTCCCAAAATGGCATTTCAGGCAGCAAGAGAATAGAAGAAAAAAAAAAAAAGAGTAGAACATAGAAAATCCTACCCCACTAAATAACCATAATAGCAAGAGAGGGAGGGGTGTCTAGAAGCTCGAAATTTCTTCTGAAAAATATTACTGAGGACATGTTGACAGAAGAGTAGGTGCACAAGTCTTGATGCCATCAAAGTGAATTCCTTCCCCAGTGCAGTGGCCCTGAAGAGCTCTAGTCCCTGTTTTATTCCACCCCTGTCGTCTGCAGTAAACACAGGAAAATTATCCAGATGCCACATAGTCACACAACCGCTTTGGTGCTGAAAAGGATAAGGGCGAGATGAAGAGCGGAGTCGCTGCGCGTTGTGTTACAAAGCAAAAAATACGCATAATGCCTTCTTGTGTATGCAGCAAGGAAAATGAATGGAAAAAGTTAATCTCTGGTCCGACATGGTCACATTTACGTTATAAAGCCATGTGCAGTGAGTGCCCTTTGACACCCAGCCTCCAGCAGGATCACTGTCAGTCTGTCTTTAATGGCAGCTTTGCAAAGACACCAGAGTATTGGGGTTTTTTAAAATATACACGTATTTAAGTGCAAGCAGCCTCTTTAACCAGGTTTTTACATTCAATTTGCCGTGTTTTAGAGCAGCCCAAGAGAAAGCCCAGGGCAACTCTCCCCAGCTCACGTCACCTGTGACTGATTACTTCTTGCTGCACCTCTCTCCCCTGATGTAACTCGAATACTAATTTCCCAGTTTGTATTCACAAGAGACACGGGGGGGGGGGGAAGGCAAGCTGTGTAACCCCACTTAAATTCATTGACAAAGTCCTTCACACCTTCCTCCCTATGTCCCATTGCATGTACCTACTCCAGTCAGTTTGAATGAAAAGGATTTCATGGGAATAGGACCCATGGGAGATGAAAACAGGGTAACAATGGCGATGGTGAGCAAGGCTGCCATGCAAGACAGAAACCATCGTCTCCCGACACCAGTACCAAACGGATTCAAAGGGCGGCTCAGAAATGTTCCTGCAGTCAGTGTTGCCAGTGCATCGTTCTGGCTTAATTACAGAAAAGGAATTGATGAGCTGGCCTGACAGAGGAAGGGGTGAGGGACACAGCAACCCGTGGAGCTGATCCCCAGGCTGTCCAGGCACCGCAGACTGACCAGGACGACAGGACACCCTCACACAGCTCTCCTGCCTAGACAGCTAGGTTCACTCCGTGGAAAGCCAGGAGATTATTTCTATCCATGTTTCTTCTTAAACACACCACACAGATCAGCCATCGCCCGATCCGTGGGGAGCACGGGCCGCTGGCACCCTCACCTGGCACCAGCTCACCAGGGTGACTGGCGGTCCCAGACCCCACAGCCTGGTCCCCAGCCTCCTTCGACAACGCTAACACCGCAGGGAGAGAAATGCTTGGCAAGCGAGCAGCCAACCCAGGGACAAGAGGTGTTTGTCTTGCCCACCCCCAGCCTGCCTGAAGCCTTTTATCAGGATGAAATTCCCTCTCTGCATCCGAGAGCTTCTTCTTGTCCGGACAAGCCTAAAGCAGCCCAGCCTCTGAACTGCAAACAGAAACACTTCTGGGGCACAGCTCCAAGGCTTGCAGCACCTGCCACCTCCTCTTTTTTATTCCTCTGAGGTAATAATTCAAAGTACCCCTCGGGAAGTTTCCCTGGGCAGCTCTGCAGCGCTTCGAAGCACTCCTGCTCGGTTAGGGACTGTCCCCGGCAGCAGCAGACCTCCTTTGTGTCCTTCCCCGCAGTTCAGCGTTGCAGAGGAGGAGGCTTTGCCTAACAGCAGTGGTGCAGGGGGGCTGCCTGCCCAGCCCACCCCCACACTGGGCACAGCGGCTGCCTTTGGCTTTCAGAACCTTCTCAAACCAAGATGTCACAGCCCTGACTTTCCGAGCAAAGGTCACATCTCAGAAGAGCTTGGAGCTAAATCACTCCTTATCTTCTCTCCATTTGAGTCTGTTCATCCCCAAAGCTCATTCCCTGTTAGGGGTCAGTGGAAGGGGTGGTGGGTAATGGGGCTAGACCCCCATAATCCAGGGGAAGATAAAACAGATCAGAAACAGGCATTCTGACAAGATGGTGGGGGTTTTAAATAAATTAAGTAATCACTTTTTTCCCCCCCCCTTTAAAATGCAGGGGCCAGTCCACCCCGCCGTTAGCCAAACCCCAGCTCTGGGCAAGGCTGTGGTGCCATCAAGTGGATGCAGAAGGCTCAGGAACGTGCTGCAGCTGCATCCTCCCCATGAGCTCGGTCCCTGCTCTCGGTGCACAACCCCAGGCTGCAAACGCAGCGCGTGCCCACCCCAAAAGCCCTGTGCAATGCCAGAGGAATAAATGGGCTTTAACTTTAAGAGTGCTGGACCAAAGGTTTCTCACTAAGTTAAGAGAAATTTCTTTTTCAGTAAATTATGTTTTAGAAAAAAAAAAAGAAAAGAAAAGCCTCGGCAGCAGCATTAACCTTCTTAGGTTTCCAAAGCGCAGGAACAATTTCGTGTCCCTTTGACGG
>VZTO01000747.1:38222-75837 GCA_013400615.1 Syrrhaptes paradoxus | reverse complement strand
ACCCCAGCAACAAGCAGAGAACTGCAGGGGTCTGTGAAGTACAACCCGTTAACCCCAGCCATCTAACCAGCTCTTCACTCATCTTCTAGCTGTCCATCTATCCATCCGTCTACCCAGTCCCTCATATCCTGCCTGGGATATGAGGGTATGTGGGAGGCAGTGTCAAAAGCCTTGCTGAAGTCAAGGTAAACATCAGTCCTTGCTCTACCCTCATCCCCAGATCCCATCATTTCAGCACAGGAGGCATTCAGGTGGTTTGACCTCATCTGAGCAGCTGTGGAAAGGACTGGCAAGGTCAGACAAGAGCTCCAGCAAACTGTCTTTATTAGAAGGAGCATTCCTAGGTATGGAGAGAAACCAGAGTCAAGAGAGTCAATCAGAAACAGCCGCCTAGCAGAGCAGGAAGGAATATAAACTTCATTAAAGCAGTAAACTAGAATCAGAAAAACAAACCTAATTTAGCTCTCTGAAAGAGCTGCTCTAGAGCATTCCCATGCAAAAGCATCCAACACACTGATACAAAACCTCATAAAGTTTTAACTCATGAAGGAGATAAAGATCCTCATTACAGTAGCTACAGGGCATTGAAGGAGCGCACGGGCATCGTACTCCTGAAACACCAGCAGCACGTGGTCCAGGGGCTGGTGGGATGTGGACCAGGCAGCACCAGACACCAGTAACCAGAGGGTTTGGGCAGAAGCAGCAGGTCTGGTCCCAGTGTATACTCATAACAGATTTCAGACCTGCGCGTTGGGAGACCAGTGCTAACTCCAGACAGAACCACATTTGTGAACAATGGCCTCAAGAAACATACCTTCCAGACACTGCCAAGAGGCTCTGTGTGTTTGAAGTCAACCCATGGAATCTGCAAATCAAATGTCAACTAGGAGAGATTTGGTCAGAGAGATCCATCAGTAGTGAGCTAAAATATAGTCGAGAGCTAGAGCGGTGTCAGTATTGTACAGCTCAGACAGCAATTACAGAGCTGTAACTCCAAACAAAGGAAAAAAAAAGCAGAGCTACGACTATAAAAGACTCTGAAGAACCTTTTTCTGGCACATGAGGAAACTGTCAGTACAGGTGGAAACTTGTTTAAAGGGCACCTAGACTCTGACAAAGGAATTACTTTCTACAGATAGATATAGAGATACATGGAAGCTAAAAGACATTTGGTGTTAGCTTGAAATGAATGGGTAGATTAAAGAAATTGTCAAGACCTGCTAGTTTTATGACAAAAATACAGACCCATCTGAAAAAGAGAAGGGACTGGTGGCACTGGCATAACCAACTCCTACACCAATGGCAGCATCAATTCGTCATTGACTGGATGGTGACCTATTGCTCTAGAACCTCATCCCTGGTGATAACGTACCGCAGGATGGTACCTGACAGGAGCATGAAGAAAAAACCACCCCATGTAAGGACAACCAGAAAGCAGCAGCATCCACAAAAAAACAGGAGGAAAAAAAAATGTTCGAGACACAACCTGGAGAGGGACATTTCTCTTTACCGAGCAGTCCCTAAATTTGTAAGTGCGAAAGTTGGTCAGCTTCGTTCTGTTAAGAAAGGAAGATGGAAGGGTTGCAAGATTTTCTTTCCAAAATAACAAGTCATCACAGCTTAAAATAAAGTGTCAGGACAAATAAACAGAAGTAGATCTAAGAATACACTTTTGATTTTTAAAATCTGAAAGAACATGAATTCCAGCCTTAAAAATATCTGAGAACCTTAAAAAAAAAAAAAAAAAAAAAAAAAAAAAACAATATTAAATATTAAAATAAAAAAAAAAATAAATTCAAATATTAAAAATATATAAAAAAAAAAAAAAAAAAAAAAAAAGGGAAAAACGTCTCAAAATAATTATTTCTTACCTAAAAGGTAAGCTAAGATTAACCTTGCAAAGAATATTGAACCAAATAGGATGTTCTGTCATCCACAAAAGGATCTACTCTCATCCAGAGAAGTTGTGCAAAGAGGTGCTGATCTGTGTGCATTGTGTATATCTTCATATACAGCTTTTGGCACAACAGCTTCTTACTGCAACAATTAAGACAGCTGACAGCATACAGTACCAACACTGGTCCGGTTCGGCATGTGAACGTGGATGGCATCCTGCTGGTTAAAAAGAAACCAGAAGCCTGAGAAGCTCAGTGCAAAGCAAGACCAGTCTCAGCAGGCTGACAATAGACTCTTAGAGCTGCTTCAGAATTTAAGGATCACAGCTAATATTTTAATGAATGACAAAACCTGCATTCTAATGAAATACCAGCTCTGTGAGTTGCCTTTTCTTAGTTACCCGTCACAACTGCTTAAGCCAACAAAAAGGATGCAGCCTAGGGACTGCACTCTGCAAAGTGCTCTCTGAAAAGACAAAGTGTTAATATTTCCCTCTAATGGGCACCTGGGAAGACTCCTGAAATATTTTCAGTTCATCTTCTCTGAATGTGACCAACCAGGATAGACAAAAGGGCAAAGGCGGGTTACCAGGTGGGTCAGAAAAGCCCTTTACGGGAAAGCCCAACTCCCTCAGCCCCACAGCAGGGAGGCTGGGAGAAAGCAGGAGGGCACCAGACAGGTTCTCGCCCTCCTGCAGAGGCTCTTGACAGCTCACAAGGCAGAACAGTGGAGATGCGGCACCTCCCCGGTTCTGGTTGGGCTTTTTGTGTGTGGTTTGGGGTTTGTTGTGTGGGTTTTGTTTTGTTTTTTTTTTCATTGGATCCATTCCCATCAGGAACCCCAGTATGGTTTTGCTGCAGAGGGAACAGGATGCTTCCCCTAGTCCTGCATTAACATGCAATCTTTCTTTTATATTGGCCTGTCTGAGGGCAATTCTTCATTATTAGGCTACGATGTTCTAAGAGATGCTTGAGATGAAAATCAATTAACCTCTGTGATGCTTTATCTCAGTATAGACTTCACGTTATGATAATTGCAAAATTAGGAAAGGTATGATATTTTGGTTAATGAGAATGAGCAAGTCTCCACTTGTAAGGGCTCCTGTTTACTGTAAGCAGGTAAGATGAATAAGCTGTTACAGAAAAACGTGCTGGGTTGCACTAGCTTTGGATGCACAACTCATGCATTAGTAATGTTTATGGATTAACCCGTTACACACCAGTTTTTATGCACATCTCTTCTGGATAATCAAAAACAGAATGTCCAATTATCTGGGAAAGTTTATTTTTCACTCATCTTCCATGAACCAGAATCTCCCTGAACTCAAAAACATACTTGACCAGTGGCTTAAGTGGCAAGATTTTATACTCCGATATACTGAGACCACAAAGGGCTCCTCATTTTCCAGCAGGCTTACCCCAGATCCTGGAAGGACCTGAGCTACAGGATGTGGAGACCTTATGCTAGGAGCCATGGCAGGAGTCTACCGGGCACCTGTCAAAAGAGAAACCCAAAAGAATTTGAAAGGAACACTGAACTCCTTGAACTGGCATTTCCCCATGAAACCAGCACTGGAAAGTTTCCAGCTGTTGCCCTGAAAGAGGGAATAAGGACACACACATCCAGCAGGGTGTGAGGCAAGGTGCGGTGGGAAGGCTGAGCACACGGGGAGCTGGGCAAAGGAAGGGCTAGTTAAACAAGTTCTGCAGGACTGCTTTTAGACCTGCCCATGTAGAAATTAAAAAAAAAAAACCCCACAAGTGTGCCAAAGTGGTTATTGGAGCATCACCACCTGCACTGACCCAAGCTGCCAGCAGGAATTGCTCCAAAACGGGACCTATTGCCAACTAGGTCAGTGCAGGGTTACAAGCAGAGTCGGGAAAGCAGGACCAAAGGGTGAACCAGTAAAACCAAACCTCTAACCCTGCTCCTACCACACAGCTGGCAGTTGACCACTCTGCCACTTGCTTTGCTCCCAGCTTCCATCCTGGCAAAAGTCTTTGCCACGACCCTGGGCTTCCAAACGCCCTTCCGAGGCACGGCGTGTGATCCCAGCGGGGAAGCGGAGTTACAAAACCTGCGTAACTACTGGAGGCAGCGGCTCAGGGAGAAGGCGAAGGTGGGATGCCAGATAACGTTATACAGATATGGCCGTTGCTGGTACACAAAATGCCTGCTAAAACATGACTGCTTTTCAGTTGACACTGATGTATCTAATCAAATAAATTTTAATGCTGCTTGCGAAAACTCTTGTGTTGACAGGCACGGAGATTGAAATCAAGTATCTAGTACCCCAAGAAACCCAACCAAAGGGCTCCAATTAAGTCATCTAACTGTTGCCACAGTGGGTCAGAGCAAGAGGCAGTATGATCTGATACCTTTTCCAACATGAACCCTTTCAGCAAGATAAGCAATTCCATCTGGCAAAATGTCCCAGGTGCTCGGGATCAGAGGTTTAAAGGGAATTCCCAAACCAGAGATCATATCCACACCACTTACATTCAGTGCCAAGGATCATCCTAACCTCTTTGAATGTATCTAATCTCTTTCTGAACACGCTTATACCTTTGGCTTCCACAATATCTCCCGCTAGCCCTGTTTCAAACCTAATTCCATTTTGTGTACTAAACCCCAGTCTCTTCCTTTCATCCCTTTGAAAATTGACTGATCATTTCACCAGCTCCTAGCCCTGTGCAATGCTGATTTCTCCCTTCCAGCACCCTGCCAGGGTAATGCAGTTTCCTACATGAGTCATACAGCTTGCAGGCTTGCATGGAAGCTGTTCCATCTCTTTGGACACCTTCCCTGCTTCTCACCCTGTTCTCGATAGTTTTTCTAGATTCTTTTCGAGGACTGCACACAGCACTCAAACCCAACACATTTATATAGCAGCACATCAATAGTTTGTTCTGTTTTCTTCCTTTCCCCATAATTTATATTCTAATTGGCTCCTTCATGTCTTGGTTTCAGCTGGGACAGAGTTGGCTTTTTTCACAGCTAGTGAGAGGCTGTGTTTTGGGTTTGTGCTGAGAAGAAGGCTGATCACATGCTGATGCTTACAGCTGCTGCCAGGACAGTCAAGGACTTTTCAGCCTCTCTGCTGGGCCAGTGTCTGCAGGGGCAGAAGCTGTGAGGGAGCACAGCCCCAGTTACTAGCCTGGGATTCGATCTTGGGTTTGGGATTGAGACCCAAATTGCCCAATAGTATATTCCATATCATGCACATCATGCCCAGTATTATTACAAGGGGCTATGCAGAAGCCCCTTTTCCCTTCACCCCTTTAATTCTCTCCCCCATCCCCACGAGGGGGGAGGGTGAGAAAGCAGCTGCCAGCCAGGTCAAACCACAACACTGCGGTACAAGGGTTGGGCAGGCGCTTTCAGAGAAGTATACAAAACCCAAAAGATCCTTCCCCAAATACCATGCTGAAGCCCCTTGTGTTATGCCATAGCAGGATACCTTCCTCCCATGTGAATTCTTTGCATTCTGTCAGTGTAGGCTTTCCTCTGCCATTTCATCAATAATAGGACATCCTTCTACCTGTTTTCCCACAGGAAGATCTAACTTTTTTTTTTTCTGAATACTCCTGTATCAACAATCTGCTGTTTAACCCTAAGGTCACTTGAGAACACACATTACCACAGCTTCTTGCCCCACCTTACCGGTAATCTTCCCTAGGTGGGAATGACTGACTACTTACTCCATAGCTTTCTCACACCTGTTTACCCTTCCATTTTCTCCTCTGCCTTGGCATACGAGCTTCTCTTAAGAGCTACAGACAGACCTCGTATGAGTAGCTTTTGGAAAATCCAAATGTGCCATATGACTATCATGCTTATGGACTCATTGGAAAGAGCAAAATAGATTTCTAGGGATTATTTCTCTACAAAAGATGATTTCTCAATAGTTTATATTCATTCATGGATCTCCTTCATTCTACTCTTTAATGTATTTTCTCCCTTCAATTTATTTATCATGTAAGTCATCCTCGGTAGCCTAAAATCTCCAACATTCCTGAAAATCAGCATCCCATTTACTGCCTTCCCTTTCTGTGTTCCTAATTTAAAGATCACACAGCACAGTGTCTAGCACAGCTGCTGCAAACTCCCTTGGATCCTCCAGTCAATGCCACCAGGGCCTGGAGCGCTGTTCCTGCTCATTTGATGAATTGCCCTAAAAGGCTGCTACTGGCACATCAATTTCAAACAGTTCCTGCAGCTAACATCTCCCAAAACAGGGCTCTGATGTGAAAATGTCGAAGTTCCTCTGCTCTGAACACCAATGCAGGTGACTGACTTTGCTCTTCTGTCACAACCTTCTCTTCCCAGACAAGACGAGAGGCAAGAGCAGCAACAGGAGCATTCTCCAACTCAAGGTAACCAAAGTGCTGAAAGCCAGGATTGCTTTGAATCCTCCTCTGCTCTCCCTAAAACCAACTCTGTTCATACTCGCACTGCCCAGCACACATCACCACGGTTCCAAAGTGTCTTCACTTTTGCAGCGCTGGACTTCTGCCAGGACTGAAAGAGATTTAGGCCCACACGCACCTTTGAGCTGGGCACCCGAATCCCACCCAAGACTCAGAACTCCTGTTTGTCTCATGACTGAGGTACCATGTCATCTCTGCGGATGCTTTCACCTGTAAAACCCTCCGAAGCACCGCAGTGCCACCACTGCCCAATGGGCAACGCTGCTTTGTACCCAAACCATGGGGAATTTGGACAGAGAATTAAGAATTATGCCACACTGCAACAGCAGCATGAAGAGCCCTGGCCCCCAGAGTCCCTGAAGGCAGCAAGCATCGTACAGGCTCGTGGGACGAACCAGCTTTCAGCCAAACTGGAAGCAGACAAGACATGTAAAGAGCAAAACCTCACAAATATTTTACCCAAGACCACACAGGAAGCAGGTATCAATGCCAACAATCTAATTCATATTTCCTTAGTTACTTAATTTGTTTTTAATTGGTTTTCAAGAGTTATGTGAAATAGGGAGAAAACAAGACAGATAAACCAGGTAACAAGCACGTATTCAGTTGACTTGCACTCACCACATCACACGTGCATTAGGTGGGTACTGAGGCAAGTCAGAGATCTTTACAATAGAGTCGAGACCAATGGGCTGATGGTGTTTAATTGTTGACCTTTCCCTTGCTTTTAAGGGTTCAAAACACCCCTATTCCTCATTAAATCAGTCATCTCTTTCATTGCAAAAGCTACCTGGATTTTAGCAATTCGCCTGATTAGTGCTGGCATCTTGGAATTGCATCAATGTTGAGCTGTGGATATTCCACCTGCCAAGGGGAGGTACTGAGGTGAGGAGTCAGATTTTTATCTCGGGTTTCATTTCAGCAACTCTCATGAAAGTGTACGGGGGCAGGCTGTACAAAGACTCCTTCTGTTTCCATACAGGTGTACACCTCTACATCCCACCAGCACTCACACTGCATTGCCTGCTCCATTCTTTATAGCCTTTATCTTGCAAGATTTCTCTCTTAATTACTTTATGCAGAGCGGTGAGCAAACAAGCTCACCGAGCTTTGTGCCTGTGGCAGGGGGGCATGGATAACTGAGTTTGGAGGCAATACATGCATTGAGCAGGAAGGGAGCACTTTTGTTTTAGCCGCTTATACTTAGCTCAAAGAGGATGTGCCTTAGCCATGAGAGCGTCTAAGATACAATGACAAAAAGCAGTATTCTTTTTATCCTCGCTGCTGAGAACTCGCACAAACTGAGGGAGCAGCAAGAGCGCAGACAGCAGGAAGGAAGCAGCGAAGAATTTTCAGCTCTTACTTGCCGTAACTGGCACCTGCAAGGATTAGCCTGTGATCCTTGCTGAGGAGCTCAGGAGTAACCTAGGCTTCAGAGGTGAACCAGAGCTCAAGTTTACTTCAACTGATTAATTTTTAATTTGATACTTATCACCACTCCCAGAATTAATTATCTATTTAGCATGAAACCACTATCAGGTGCTTAAAGAAAGAACAGAAATCCATAGGAGAGACCAAAATAGAGTGACAATTTGCCTACTTACCTTCAAACTCACATGCTGCTCTGGACTCTCTACTGTTCAGGATTTAACCATTCCCTTCCCACGCAGCACATGTTCTGCAGCAGGAGCTTAGAAGGCCTTCCAGCAAAGCAGATGAGAAGCAAGAGTCTGACTCCTCCAGGGCCGGGGGATAGACTGGCCTTGCTCCTTGGACAAGGGTCCCAAGAGCAGGGAGGGATGTGAGAGAACAGCCTCTTCTTCTTACGTTCATCAAGGACTCAGTTCTGGGTGTTGGCACAGACTATAAGAGCAGAGCCTTCAAAACTTAAAAGTCCATTTAGTCTTTGAATTCTAACTATACACACAGTTGTTCAGGCTGAGTAATGCTGTACCTACCCATAAACAAAAAATGAAGTAATCCCTCCACAGTTAGGCTTTTCTTAGTGCTGAGTTAAGGTTTTTTGGACCACAGTATTAGATTTAAAGGTTCTAAGTTTCCAAACCCATTTTTCAAACATTTTATACACACACAATGTCCTGAACTGTGGTCTTGAGGGTGACAGTAACATCTGATGGGCATTTTGTAATCTTCAGAGAGATTCAGGCTGTTACCTAACATTTCAGACTGGTATTTTCTGTCCTTTATGTATAGCTATTCTGTACTTCACACACATTTTTAAGAACCCAGCAGAATCTGAAAAGGGAGATGATTGTCTGTAAAGCAAAAAAACCCGATAGGAATAGACTGAGGGCCGGTGAGCAGCAGCTGCCAGGGCAGGCAGGCACCCTGTAGCATGCCACTGAGGCAGGGAAGGAGAATAAATCAATTACCCATTTGCAATGGAACATTTTGATTTAAAAGGGATGACTGATAACTAACCCACTGCCTCTCATCAGTCCCAGTCCTCTTTCATAAGCTCCCTCTCATGCCAGCTGTATTTTCTGTGGGTTCTGAGAAAGGACTGATCAGACATACACTACAGGAAAACCAAGGCACGTAGCACTGCTCTTCTGTATGTTCAAGACTAAGAGAAGCAAAACAGTGAAAGTTAACAATGCAGAAATATTTCAAGATCTGTAATCTAGACAAGTAGTTGGGAGATGTTTCAACAACTCTTTGTGAAAAGATGTTTTTGCAGAGTAAAGATTTTCTTCTCAAGTTCTCCTCCAAAGAGGCTGATGCTTCTTTTTCCCCTCTCCAGAGCAAGCTAGAGACAGTGTTTAATTTCTCACACCATATAAGTAGCCTCCCCAACTGTCTAGAGTATGAAAGGTGCAGAACATTAGCTTTTTGTTTTCAGTAGCTTCAAGCTTTATAACTTGAACATTTCTATAACAGACAAGCAGGGTATAATTAGCATGTATAGTCATTATACTTGAAGTACCACTGAACTTCTGCAGAAGGACTAAAGTCCTGGGTAAAAAAAAAAAAAATTCTGAAAGAACAAAACCATTGTAAGGAACAAGTCTTGGAACTTTTTTTCCTCTAGAAATATAAGATAGTCATCTATGGGGATGAGGAGGGATCTAATTGAGACTCCACAATCTGTTTCATATAATAATTAGATCAACAACAAAGTTGTCCTGACAAGGGAGATGTGCTGTTCCTGCGTGCAGCCCATCACTGGGGCCAGCACACGCTCTCTGCCCCCTGCTCCAGCCCTGGGACCAGTAATTCCCACCCTAACCGCTCTCCCTGGGTGATCCAGAGAATCCCTGCTAACCTGAAACAAAGGAGAGCAGGCAGGTCTCCAACAGACACAAGCACCACACCCCAGAATAATTAACGCTTTTACAAGCACTTGCTCTGTCACAGCAGGATAGTCCTAACTGGCATATGAAGGTGATGAGGGTTTGGAGTTTGGAAACACAGACAGTAAGGAGAGGCCTGATAAAACGAGAGGAACACTATTCTTCATTAGATTACTTGAAAAAAATTAATTATTTGAAGAATTGTTTTGCTGATTTCAATGAGAGATTTAAGAACAAAGTTTCTCACCTACCAAGGGATGATTTTATTCTATTAGCAAGCTCTGAAAACCTAATTTAAAAAAATCAAAGCTACTAAAAATTGGGAAAAATACAACACTCCTGCATTTCATTTATCATTTGTGATGAAAGTATATGCTATTCTTCTCTCTCATTCTTCAGTTCTTACAGGGCCGTAAACTTATCAAAAAACGGATAAATCAATGTCAAAAAAGATAGCAGGAACACATTGAAATAAGGCCTTTCCTCCAATACTGCTGTTGAAATAGCTATTTACAACTCGCTATCTCTTTTCTTTGCTATTAACTTCCGATGAAGACATTGTTAGCGATATGAGTGATACCAATAAAGCTGCTACCGCTCAGTGTATGAGCACGGAAAAAAGTTAGGTTGTGAGCTGGAGAATCATGCAAAGTACTTTTTTAAGTATAAGATAAGCTTACCTAAAGAAAAGAGAAGATAAAGAGAAGATAAAGATATTCTCAAGAACAATATCTACATCCTCAGATCATCAAACACAACTACCCAGTATTTTATGATGCTTCAAGTAATTTGTAAGAATTCTCTGGACTCCCATCTGCACCTTCCCCAGGCAGCAAGAGGTGTTGGCTTAAGCAAGCCTCCAGCAGCAAGAATGACCAGTTCTCCTCCCCGGCCCCAGACAGCTGGCATCATCAGCCCGCCCGATGGCAGACAGATGATAGAAGTGCTGTGAACATGCGCTTCTACCACAGAGGCAGAGAGAATTTCCAGGCACTTGATTTGCGCTCAAGTACTTGGATGCATACATCATACTTCTGTCGGGTAGTAAAACCTGACAGTTTAAACTGGACTACCTCCCTTCTCCAGAGGCTTTATGGAGATTTCCCCATACTGGTATAGCTTCAGGGTAATGGGTAACCAGTGGCACCATGCCACCCAGATTCTTCATCCCCATAATCTTCAAAGAGTCATGGAAATGAAAGCTACAGAAATCAACTGGTAGCAAGACAGCAGTGAAACCTAATGTTCCAAGATCAAAAAGAAAATTACTACATCCTGTCAATCCACACAATCTGAAGAAAAAAAAAAATCTTTTCCCAATATGAGTTATCCAAACTTAAACATGAAACACAAAAGCTTTTACAAAGACTTCAAAATATTTCAGTGTGCTTCTGAAGCTAAGAAGCTGAGCACAAATCCCAAACACAGCCTCTTGCTAGCTGTTATGAAGAAAGTTAACTCTGTCTCAGCTGAACCCAGGACACCAACTAAATTTGCATTGTTCAATCCAAGTGGCATGCAAAGAGTGAAACAACCCACAGTCAAAAGCATTCAATTAAATTCTTTTAATGATCTGCAACCATTATCAGAAGACACAAAGAACATTTAAAAATGTGAACTTTCTGCTGAGTGTCCTTTTAAAAGCTAACAGCACAAAATATTTTTTGAACAGACCAGGCATCTCTGTTGCATCCTGAGCAGTAGTAGTACATCATTTTGTTGTCCGTGATTTTTGGCTCCCAAGTTTTGCAAATGCTGATACATCAAGACTTTTACCACTGTTGCACTGTTCATATAAAGTCTGAAAGTTCACAAAAAAACACAGGTATTCAGGTGAACACAGTTGTATCGCATCTGAATTCTAACTGTATCTTTATAACAAACATTACCACTTGAAGTAAGTCACCACATACTGAAATACTCCAAACTACACACTAAAATTTCTCTCTCAAATCATAAAATAAAGATACACATAAGATGGCATAGTTGTACCAGTTGTCATGTAATGTAGTGCCTAAAAAAACACACATACACTGTCTTTGCAGCATCAGTGAAGGTATAGAGCTTCATAAATTGGCAGAGAACAAACTAATGACCAAGATTTAAAATCAGGTTTACTCCATTAATTCTCTCTGATGTGGAAACACCAGCACAGAAGAGAGGTATTTGCATACTCAGGGTGAGGAGCAAGCTTTAAATGAGATAGGAAAAAAAATCAGTGGCCACAAACATAGCCACATCACAACACTGTTAAAAAGGTAATTAATCTCTTGTTCACCCTTGTGTTTAAAAAGAATGAGGTATGACTAGCAGTGTAAATGTAAATACACTTCTTTAGGATCCACTCTATACATACTGAATTTGCTTTCCTCCCCATGAAAGCAGCTTTGCATTCCATCCCAACTTATTACATATTTGACCACCATCACCCTCTTCTGCGAGACAGGTGGAAAGAACTGAGTTGGTGAAGAGTTACCAAGCTTCTCCTTCAGCCAGTGAACCAAATACCCGAACATACAGGGACTAATTTACAAATAGTGAGGCATTAACAGTTCTGCAGCTTCTAGGAAGTAAGAACAGCTGCAGTCCAAAAGCTTGCACACTTGACAGATCGATTTCGATAAGTTCTCCATAATGAGATGGTTCTTAAATTACAAGACCTACTGCAGTTTTTGAGCAACTTAAAAGCAAAGCAGCACAGTAAGAACTGTTTTAGAGGGGAGATACTGGGGCAGTGGGCAATTTGGAAATAAAACAATACAGATATACTGGAAGGTGGAAAGAAAAAGCTAAAATCAAGATGACCATCAGCCTTTCAACCCTTCCCATTTAGAAGGCTGTGGAGAGATTCTGCACACTTGCAAACAAAAGCATTACAATATGTAATGTTCTTCCAGCTGTGGTTAAAGCTGTGATAAATGTATCCTCCTGCTTTAATTACCAAACACCCTCACCTTTGCTTGCATTAACATGTACTACCATGCAAGATAGAAAGGAAAATTTACTTACCCTCGCAGCTCTAGAAATAGAGTTGGGCGAATTCAAGCCAACAAGCTGGCCAAGGATACGTTTCATTTCCTCTGTTGTTCCTTTTGCATTGGGAACACCTGCAGTTCATTTATAATTATGTTAAAGTTATATACAGCTATGTGTAAATTACCAGTGCAGTTGGTAAGAGGTATACAAAAAAGTGAGTTTTGAAATAAAGAGTTTAAGAATTAAAATACAGAAGTCTTCTAAAATATACACAGACACCAGAAAAAACCCAGGCTGTTGTGCCAGCAAGTGGAGCGGACATATAAGAGTAAAGAATTTTGTTTTCTTAAACAGAATTATAAATACTATTTAATAAAAATGTATTTTAAAATAAATGTACCTGTTTGACAGTGACTTTGAATTTGAACATAGGGATGTATCAGCAACTCCGAAACAGATATTCTTTGTTTAGGATTTCTTACTAAACAGCGCTGCAAATGAAAAAAAAAAAAAGAGGAAGATGCTTTGCCTATAAATTAAGAATTTTCCTAAGAATTAAAAGAAAGGATAATTAAAAGACACATGTGAGAACTTACTGCCAAACTACATACTCGGAAAGACTCAACTCAAAATACAATAAGAGGAACCTAATTGCCTTCATTAGCAATTATCTTTAAAGTTTGCTATCCAGTTTTACTCAAGCAACAATGTCGGAAGAGTTGAAGACCAGAACCTACAATATCCTTTTATTCTGAATGACACAAAATGACACTGAGATTTCCAAGTTAAAGGGATAACTGTTCCTGAAGTTCAGTTTGTTACCTGCTGAGCAACACAATACGGGCCGGGTAAAAGCACAGGCCAAGTTTCAAAAGCAGGCAAACATGCAGGGAGAGGGAAAGGGATGGTGAGAAAAAATTAATCTTAAGGGACAGTTACCTTTAGCACATCTTGAAGATCCTTCTCGGCAATATCTGGAAATTCTATTTCATAACTGGGATCAACAATAGCATGCATTTTGTTAATTGGATTTGTGATATGTTGAAATGGAGTCCTTCCGTATGTCATACAGTACAAAATGCATCCCAATGACCACACATCACTTTTGGGGCTTATCTAATAAAAAACAACAACAACAAAAGATTACTCCTCACTGAAGGAACTGTCCCTTCAGTCAATTTATCATATAATGGTACAGTCATTTCACTTAACAGTATATCTATTGTACATTGGATAACAGATCTTAGTAACTAGCATAGAAAAGTTAACAGGATACACAGAACTCATCCATGTGTCCCCTAAAATGCTAGCCTTCATTGCAGCATCTTTTAAAATACCTTATTAGGTATCATTTCTTACAAAACCTGCCTCTAACTTAAAATACTTCAAAAATATGACAATGGCACCAGCATCATATCTTGTTGTTTAAACAATCATACTAACAATGGTTTATATCAGAAAGGAAATTTTCTTCCTTTCAGATTTCTAAGCCAGAGTTATTTGTGCAGAACATTAAAATGTAGCTGTGTAGCAGCTAGTAGTACCATAAGAGCTCCACTAATTTTTGGAAGAATTAAGCTAACACAAAAGGGCATAAGCAGCACAATAGGCAATCAAGAAGTGACTGAGCAATAATTCTTTCACTTGACTCCATGGAAGAGCATCCCAGAAACACCCTCTGAAGGCTCTAGCCTGGAGTGTTTCAGTGCAAAGAAAAACTTGTCAGAGATGCACAGCACGGCGGACCCTTAACATGCTCAAAATACTTCTGTAACGTTACTCATCAGCACAGCCTCTGATATGTGAAAGGCTGCATGCATCTCACTGTACTCAATTTTGCTCTTCAATGCCATTCACGCTGATAATATAGTGGAAGACTTTTATACTGCCCCATAAAAATGGATTTTAAAATATTTTAACATTTATTATCAGTTTAGATATGTTATTATCAGCTCCTCCAACACACAAGCCTGTGCATCTGTTTTGCTCTCAATTTTACTCATTAATTCAGCACTTACATTTTTCTAAACACCATCTGCAAAATGCTTTTGGGTAGTTGAGAGGAATAAACTTAACATACAATCTCATCATCATCATCATGGCACAATGGGTTTCCTTGTGTTCTAGTTTCAGTGAAAGATTGAGAAAACTAAGTCTTAAGATATATATCTGAATTAATTTCTTCTTAATATGAAGGGAACAGGAGAAAAAAGATCACGTTACCTTAGATCGAGATTTCCCATTTTCTCCATAGGAAGACATATCTTTTATTGCTTCGGGTGGCATATAATTCATTGTGCCAACCTAGCCATAAAAACGTAAAAACATTCCTTTAAGTGAAGCATGCATTTAACTCACTTGATTAAAAGTTAGATTTTTGTCTCAAAGCACTAAAAAGCATATTGCAAACTTATTTGTATTAAGGCTGAAGGCCATTGTTATTCCATTCAATAAAAACATCTAAAATTCTTATATATGAATATTTATATATACATATAAAGCCATTCAGCAGAAAATCTCAGTATTCATTGAGGTTACTACAGTAATCAACACAATCAGCAAGTACTATAGCACTTTACAGAAAAGTGTACATCAATTTTCCAGAAGTATTTCACCTGGGAATCTTTAATGATGCTTGTCACATCTGGCTGCATTTGATTTGCAATGCCAAAGTCAATTAGCTTTAACATTCCATCAACTATCAGAAAGTTTGCTGGTTTCAGATCACTGTGAATAATTCCTGTAAAAGAGTTTAAAGTAAACCCAGGTTTAGCCAACCCAAGTTACTACCCCAAAATAGCTCCAAGACACTTGAGGTGCACAGTTTCTCTCAGTTAGGGCTAGGCACTCAAGCTGTATGTGCACACTGCCATACCGAACTGCTGGTTTGGATCATTTCAGTGGCCTGTCCACTCCTGCAGCTTTCTCTTAAATAACTACCTAACCAGGTACTTCAAATAAAAGAACCCTATTTCTTAGTCTCATGTTTTCTGCTCCCTAATCTCAAAAGTTCCATCCACTGAGGATGACCTATGACTAACCTCTCACCAACACTGCTTACATGATTTATTATGAATTTTGGTTATTATCCATGTAATCAATCCATCCATCCATCTTTATATTTTGCAAAATTGTTTGTTTCAAGGACACATCATGTAGTATATAGCCTGTGTTTTAGTAGATTTTGCTACCTTTCTGCACTATTGAATGTTCTAGTGTTCTTGTGCTATGAAGATGTNTTAACATGCTCAAAATACTTCTGTAACGTTACTCATCAGCACAGCCTCTGATATGTGAAAGGCTGCATGCATCTCACTGTACTCAATTTTGCTCTTCAATGCCATTCACGCTGATAATATAGTGGAAGACTTTTATATTGCCCCATAAAAATGGATTTTAAAATATTTTAACATTTATTATCAGTTTAGATATGTTATTATCAGCTCCTCCAACACACAAGCCTGTGCATCTGTTTTGCTCTCAATTTTACTCATTAATTCAGCACTTACATTTTTCTAAACACCATCTGCAAAATGCTTTTGGGTAGTTGAGAGGAATAAACTTAACATACAATCTCATCATCATCATCATGGCACAATGGGTTTCCTTGTGTTCTAGTTTCAGTGAAAGATTGAGAAAACTAAGTCTTAAGATATATATCTGAATTAATTTCTTCTTAATATGAAGGGAACAGGAGAAAAAAGATCACGTTACCTTAGATCGAGATTTCCCATTTTCTCCATAGGAAGACATATCTTTTATTGCTTCGGGTGGCATATAATTCATTGTGCCAACCTAGCCATAAAAATGTAAAAACATTCCTTTAAGTGAAGCATGCATTTAACTCACTTGATTAAAAGTTAGATTTTTGTCTCAAAGCACTAAAAAGCATATTGCAAACTTATTTGTATTAAGGCTGAAGGCCATTGTTATTCCATTCAATAAAAACATCTAAAATTCTTATATATGAATATTTATATATACATATAAAGCCATTCAGCAGAAAATCTCAGTATTCATTGAGGTTACTACAGTAATCAACACAATCAGCAAGTACTATAGCACTTTACAGAAAAGTGTACATCAATTTTCCAGAAGTATTTCACCTGGGAATCTTTAATGATGCTTGTCACATCTGGCTGCATTTGATTTGCAATGCCAAAGTCAATTAGCTTTAACATTCCATCAACTATCAGAAAGTTTGCTGGTTTCAGATCACTGTGAATAATTCCTGTAAAAGAGTTTAAAGTAAACCCAGGTTTAGCCAACCCAAGTTACTACCCCAAAATAGCTCCAAGACACTTGAGGTGCACAGTTTCTCTCAGTTAGGGCTAGGCACTCAAGCTGTATGTGCACACTGCCATACCGAACTGCTGGTTTGGATCATTTCAGTGGCCTGTCCACTCCTGCAGCTTTCTCTTAAATAACTACCTAACCAGGTACTTCAAATAAAAGAACCCTATTTCTTAGTCTCATGTTTTCTGCTCCCTAATCTCAAAAGTTCCATCCACTGAGGATGACCTATGACTAACCTCTCACCAACACTGCTTACATGATTTATTATGAATTTTGGTTATTATCCATGTAATCAATCCATCCATCCATCTTTATATTTTGCAAAATTGTTTGTTTCAAGGACACATCATGTAGTATATAGCCTGTGTTTTAGTAGATTTTGCTACCTTTCTGCACTATTGAATGTTCTAGTGTTCTTGTGCTATGAAGATGTGATGCTCTCTGCTATATGTACAGGTCTCTTCACTTTCTTTCTTAAATAAGAAAGAGATCCAAATCTGCTCTCTCCTTCATGTTATACAGCCAAAGAGAACACAGATGCATACACTTCAATTACCCAGGTAAAGGTGAAGGGAAGGCCTGAAGAACTATGAGAAAAAACTGAAACACTATGTCAAAGTAAAGATGAGAGAACCATGTAAAAGCTGTCATTAATGTCAGAGCTTCTTTGAAGAGGATACATGGCTGAAATTTGAACCTAATGGAGAACAAGGAGCATACAACATAGTTCAATACAGAAAAGATTATTTTCTGGCTGTTGCAAGGAAATAGACAGCATTATACAGTGGTGATACTTGGAGATCCCTTTGAGTTAGCAAAGTAAGTCTACCTCTGCATCAATATTTACTCATCTTTTGTCCCACTGTTTTTGTTTTTTTTTTTTCCACAATACAGTAAATACCCATCTTGGAAGACCACTAGGCTTGCACCAAAAACTAAGAGGAGTACCACCTCCAAAATTTAAAGATATTCATATCATCTCTGCCATATAACCTATACAAATACTTAAAATTATTTAAGAGTACCATATTCATGGATTGTGTGAACAGCTTCCAGCATATTTTTCCAATAGCTCTTTCGTTCCAATGGATCAATGTTTTTTTTCTTTTTGAGCCAGCTATTGAGATCAATATTTCCGCACTCCATTACCATGTAGATATGATGATCAGTAATTTCACTAAAAATAAACAAATATACTTATGTTAAAATTTAAGGCAACTTCTTCATATCCAAAGATACTGGTTTAATAAAATTAGTGTTTACTTACTAGCCATAAAGGCGGATGATCTTATCACTATGTTGCTGCAGTTTACTCAAATGAGCAATTTCATTCTTATAGCTCTCAACAGTCTGTTGATCAGCTTCCTCTAGATTCACATATTTGACAGCATACAGCTGCTTCTTTTCATTCAGTACTTGGAAAACCTGCAAAACAGTATTAGTTAATAACTTCATTCAATACTAATTCTGATTTACTATGGTCATTCATTTCACCACAGCCAGCATTTCAAAGAAAAACCTCACCTTCTCAAAAAGAAGCAGCAAAAATAAATTTACAAAGAAGTTCATACAAGTGAGCATGAAGAAAAATTAAGAAAGAAGCCATCAGTAACAACAGAAACAACCCTTCATCAGAAACCATCTTGGTACCACATTGTATCTCAGTAGATGTATTTGATCACAAGTCCGAACTTCTCCTAAGATCATCCTTAACTTCCTTTACACAAATTCCTAGGGTGTCCCCGTGACTAGTAATAGTCTTCACAGACAGAAGCAGAGGTAAAGCAGAGGTGTGGGAGACAGAAGAAAGCAGACAGAAAATAAATCCAACTTAAACAAAGCAAACCTGCTTATGGTTGGTCTTTTGAACAAGAGATTTTGCCAAAACTGCTTCTCAAGCTCTCATGACCCCAGTTTTCCTTATAAAAAGCAGCTCACTCACCATTTCAGTCATATTTACACTCACAAGTTACAGAAGACTTCCATAACAAGGGATGGTCTGTCCACTTCAGGAAATTTCAATCAACCTTACAAGCTATGCATTTCCCAACAATGTAATCACATTGCCCTAAACAATAGCCTCTCAAATTAAGATGGACAGTAATACTGCAGCACAGAAGAGCTGATTTTATTAGGAATTTTAATACTCACCCCACCATAGAAATTGTTATCTTGATGCGGAAACCAAAAAGAAGTAGACTCCCACCATTGTTTACTGATTTAAGTGACATCTTTAGATGCCCGTGACAGTTGGGTGAACACTTTCTTATTTCTATAAATTTCGTTCAGTGTTCTGACTGCATCTGTTCAGAATTTCTGTTCACTGTTTATTCTTTACTTCAGTACTCCTCCCTTTATCTACCCACATTTTTACTTCATTTCTTCACTTATTTTCTCCATGAAGAGTACAGTGCTTAACATCCTGTAGTAACTGAAGCATCATTTTCATAATAAGATATTAATTCAGTGATTATTGCTGACTATCTGGAGAATCAGACAAAACAGCATTGCACAAATGTAATCTGTACCCTATGCTTCTTCTGCATCTGTGAGGGATAAAGTCTGAGCATAGCATTAAACCCACAAATTTCTAGATTGTCTGGGTCACGCAGACATTAGCACTAGGCAATCCTTATTAGATGACTTCAACACGTACGTTTACAACACAGCTACTACTGTGTCAATGAGTGACTGTCTGAAAGGACAAAAAAGCATCTTACCTTACTTGAGCCTCCACTACCTATTTGCTTCAATATTGTATACACTTTTCCTTTGATGGCAAGACATTCATGTGAAGGTATAGAAGCTGGAACCTGTGTACATACAGAAAAAGTTCAGAAAACGATTACTGGTATACATGCAGCAGAATGTGGTAGAGCTCTACTTTTTATTAAGTTAATATGATTTAAGTTGTCTTGGTCTTTATGAACAAGATAAAGTGTGGTAAAGCTAAACATTAAATGGATTTGTCTTGAAAGCTAAAGATACCCAGACCAAAATACTTCTATAATGATATCACTTGGCAGGTAAAAGACACCAATGCTCTTTGCATTGGAAAACAAGAACAGGGTGTTCTTTAATAAGGCTCCTCAGATCATTAGAGACATCTGCGCCTTTACAGATAATGTTGGAAACTAGACTATCTAAGAGAGCTTCAGCCACAGCATCCAACTAACTTAGAGCTGTACTCAAATCACTGCTATTTTATTTGAACTAACTACTAGCTAGCAGACTTCAGTGCTGTGAAGCTGAAACAGCCTGTATTGCCTGTACCTGGCACACCAAGCTGTAGAACACCCACAAATTTTAAATATTAATCCTCTGGCGGGAAGCTGAAACCTATCTCCCAATTCTATCTCCAGTTGGGGAGATTCCTGCCTGAATGTGCAACCCATGTAAGGTAATCCATCTTTACATGATTTCAGGACACCACAAATGCATTAAAATTTGTAAAATGTAACAAAATGGAGAAGGAATGTAATTAATTCTTTTACCTTCCTCAGACTCTTATGGTTTCTAACACACTCTGCTTCTCTTTTTGAAGAGAAGAGCACCACTATAAAAGCACAGCAGAACAAAACCAGTGACTCTAGTTCTTGCCTCTGTCCTGAAGTAGGATCTGAAGAGGCTTAGATTTCAGACATAAAGGCTTCAGAATTTTGACACAACCGACTTTTCAAAAGATGACTTACTTTGCCTAAATTCAGACATACATATGAAGAAAGTTATTTTGAGAATAAGAAATACAGAGTACTTTCCATTACTCCATTTACTACACTAAAAAAATTATATACATACATGCATATATTTAACCTAAAGTAGTCTCCAATGAAAATATGTACTGAAAAAGGGCAGAAGACAGCCTAAAATTGTTACCTGCAAGCCAACTTGATTTTGAAATGGAGTTGCTGGAGTATGTGGTAGGAAAAACGGGAGCTGGTTGTAGGGAGTAGAAATTTGATATCCTGGTAGAACGTTGTTCTTTACAACTGGTGTTCTGAAACTAAAAGAAATTATGGACAATATCTACATGTAGTTTGGGTTTGGTTTTTTTAAGATTATTCTAACAATGTTGAAATCTTCAGTGCTTCCTGAAAGTTAAACCCTATTGACCTAGCAAAAGCCCAAGTCTCTGATACATTCAATAATTAGCATTATAATAATTTCAACTTTAGAAGTCCTTTACAAGTACAGTTAAACTATAACATACTTAGGAAATATTTCTTAAAACAATTAATTAAATCCCAATCTTCATATACTAGCTGAAACTCCCTACAAACTGGAAATTGAAAGCACCACATAACAAAAGCACTCAACAATTCCGCATATGTACTATGTGCCATACATGCCATGTATAATGAGAATTTATTTTTTCTAAATTTCCATATTATCAAAGCTTGAAAGCAGCAAGAACAGAATCTATCCAAGGACCACTTTTATCAAGTTTCACCATGAGATGATGTGCTTCATTCGCTACATGCATTCTAAATGCTACAGCTAGAGAGGTCCTACCAACGTGAACAATGCTTACTCATCATACAGCCTTGACCTATATGATTCATCCTAAAGACTTATGAAAAAAGTAATCATTAATTAGAAAGATTTATCAACATATGCACACGGGTTTACGCCTCTCTTAAGATTGCATGGATAAACAAATGCTAGCATTTCCTAACAAGAGCACTCAGTTCTGCAAGCCTCTAGATTCCTTACACTTTTTTTTTTAAACCCACAGACACTTGCATCATGGGAACCCGACTGATATACAGTTATCAATCTAATAAGCCTCTCAGCCACAAAAAAAACAGGCATTCAAAAGAAAATGTTGTAGTGTTGTGCAGCAGGTACCAGAGAAAGAGGTAAATGCCGTAGTAAGTACTCATTGATTTGATGGTGTGCTTCCAAATGCTGAAAAGCTGTCAGGGAAGACAAAGCTCCCTAAATGCAATCTGAACCTTCAAGTCAGGCACTTGACAAAGTACTGAAAGCACTCAGAATTCTCGTTTGCCATCTGAACAGAAAAGCTTAAGAAACCCTGTTAAAAACTGCTGAAGTCCTTCCAGAGATTGACTTCTGTTCACAAGTGTGCAGCTCAAAGCAGCGGCTTACCAGTCCATACAGTCATTATATGTGGTGCTCGGTGTTCCACAAACACGTGAAGGGTCACTTTTCTTAGAAACAGCATCTGGTAGTGATAAACCTCTTGAGACGGGATGACCAGATTGTTCAAAGCTTGATTGTTTTCCCTACAGAAGACAAAGCAAGATATTATTCCACACAATCAGCCACCATTAAGAACACAGAAATCACTTTTTCAACATGTGAAAGCTACTGCAGCTAGAAAACCATTACGCATTCCTGTTACTTTACCTCTCTGTAGCAGCTTTTCTGTGTTACTTCTTGAATTGGCCATTTTTTTCTGGTGTTAACACTGTTTAATTTAACCTGTTCCAACTGCTTTCTATAGCTTTCACTAGAACTAGATTGTTGCTGTTGGCTCTCCAGACTCTTTGGCTCTGGTATCTTCAGCTTCTGATGCTGGACTTGTTCTGGAAGAGATCAGATTACAACAACTTGATATTTATACTTGAAACAGTTTCTGGCAGATTTATTCCACAGTTTCTAAGACAATTTTAACTCATTTTCTATATCAGAATAAATGAACACAGCTGAATACTGGAATCAGGCATTAAAAGGCAGTAATGTAATCTTCAGCATTCGTTTTGTGCAGTAACATGGCAACTTTCTTCAAAATCTTAGGATTTTACTGTAACAGTAACAGTGATACAACTGTTTCCTTCACCAACATGCAGATCACATTCATCATGTGTACAACATGCTGAGACACTGAGCAGGTTGATAAAGCATTTAAGATAAGCTTATTGCAATAGTTCCAATTAGAAGTGTGTTGTCTGTAACAATAGGCAACCTATAATCCAGGGTAATGACTGGAGCCAGAGGCAAAAAGGGACAAGACATGCTTCATCTTGCATGTTCCTTTTACGGAATAACAGGACATGGAATTGGTGGAGGACTGCAGGACAGGCTGCAAATAGCACAGCTCAGGAGTGTTCCTTCATGTGCTCCTTCAGTTTTCTTTTCAAATGACTAGAAAGCAGTATTCCACATTAAGCAAAAATTAAGTTCAATTCAGCTACCGAAGGATTGAGCTACTACAACCAGCACGTCGACTGCAAGGTGGAACAAAGCACAAAGAGGGAAAGCATGACCTGAAACCTAAACTGTTCCCAAAGCAAAACAATGGGAAAGGTTTTGCTAGGGAGTTTTCTGATATACACCAAAAACGTCCATTTCTAAAATAAATTAAAAATAATTCCTCAAGAGTATGTTAATAATCCAATAAGAACCTTAGCAATTCAAACGATAGCAAAACTTAGATTTTCTTGAAAAATACATTTTCTAGAAATTAGACAGAAAGGTCATCATATGTTACATTTACAGATAATCAAGGAACACAAGGCACAGTACAGTTCAGGCTGAAACACCATGTTTAAAGCAAGAGGATTTCATAAAATCATAGAATAGTTTTGGTTGGAAAGGACCTTAAAGACCATCCAGTTACAACCCCCCTGCCATGGGCAGGGACACCCTCCACTAGCCCAGGTTGCTCAAAGCCTCATCCAGCCTGGCCTTGAACCCCTCCAGGGATGGGGCATCCACAGCTTCTCTGGGCAACCTGGGCCACTGCCTCACCACCCTCACAGGGAAAAATTTCTTCCTAATGTCTAGTCTCAATCTCCCCTTTTTCAGTTTATACCCGTTACCCCTTGTCCTCTCACTACACCCCCTGATGCAGAGCCCCTCCCCATCTCTCCTGTAGCCCCCTTCAGGTACTGGAAGCTGCTGTAAGGTCTCTTCTCCAGGAGCCTTCTCTTCTCCAGGCTGAACGACCCAAACTCTCTCAGCCTGTCCTCATAGGGGAGGTGCTCCAGCCCTCTGACCAATTTCGTGGCTCTCCTCCGGACTCTCTCTAACAGGTAACTGTGCATTTGATTGACACTGAAATTTAATATGCCTCTAAAAAGTACAGATTCATTTAGTACAGGAATCATTCACATGAACAAAGGACTCCTGCAGTACAAGTACATAAATTGGATTACACTGAGTATATGGAAAGAACAGTGAAATTTATTTTCTTTTTTTGCAGAACATAGGAAAAAAGGGCAAACAATTTGCCTTTTGACAAAGCGTTTTCATACATTTGGGAAACCTCACAAGAAAGTAACAATAATTTTAAAGAAGTGTATTTCTTCTATACATTGCCCAAAGATTAAGATGCATGCATGTGATGTAGTAAAGCTCAGGTGAAGAAAATATTATGTTACAACTTAAGAAATGCCCAAAGTGACATAAATTTAACATTTAGAAGTAAATGCACATGGGACAGTGAAGCAGACCAAAGACAACAGATACTTAACAGGTAAAAACATGAAAAAGACAAGAGAAGCCTGACCAAAGCAAAAGCAAATAGTTCAGATATGTGAACAATCCTAACATGAGAAATAGGCTCTGATGCATAAACAGCAGCAGAAAAAGCTAGCTAGTACAAACAGGTAAATGAGATAAAAAGCAGAATGCTGAAAGCAACAGATGATGGGGATGTTCTGCATTTAGAGAGAATTGTGGGAGCTTCGAAGTTTTTTCAAGTGAAAGACTGTCACAGTCTCACCTTTTCAAGCTTACTTCACCCAAAACAGCCTCATTAAACTTGAAGAAAAGAAATCAGAGCTATGGCATGTATAGGGTAAGCTAGGAGCACATAAAAGCAAAGTCACTGGAGAAACAAACTACTATAATTTGAGTCTATCTCAAAAAAAAATAAATTAAACAGACTATCCCTCAAGAACACTATAAACATTAGTATGAATTTCTCTCAACCACCATACACTTTCTTTTTGGTATAAACTACCGCTATTATCTGATGCACTGGCACCATTTTTCTACACGCAAGCTGGCAAGTCTTAGTCTGAAACCTTGTATAGTTGCTATTTCAATGCCTATTTATGTGTATCGTAAGAATTAAGGACATAATCAATTGGCACTATTCGTTGGCATTTTACCTCAAGCCCAGCACTCTACACTTTTGGACAGTATTGCAATGGGGGGGTTTGGTTTGTGGGAGTTTTTTTGGTGTGTGGTTTTTTGTTTTGTTTTGTTTTTTACACTGCTTTCACAGCTACCACTCAAAAGCCAAATTTTAATCAAATTCTCATAAATTCAAAGCAGACCAACTTGTCACTTTTTGAAGAATATTATACTTAGGAATGCATTTTTTTTTAAATACAGAACAGCAATTTTTCAATGTTTATTCCATTTCAAACTACTAAAACATCACATATTAATAGTTACCTTCTCTTTTCATCGTAAGACTTGTATCCGTTTTGGTTTTGAGAGTTATGCTTGAATTGGTAGCTGTTTCTAAACTGTTCTCATCCAACAGCTGCAAGTGTAAATAATTTTTTTCTTGTAAGGACTAAAGAAATCAAAAACATCTTAAAAAGAATCAAGAGATCCCAAACATAGTGTCCAAAATACGTTTCCTTGTGATAATTAATGACTGACACAGCACGAAGAAATACAGTGCAAGGTACACATACAAGTATTACTGATCCTAATCCTATTTTTAAATCCATCAACACACTGAATTTCTATCATACAGTTTCTACAACAAAGACCTAAAGGCTTTCTATTATTGAATTTTCTTTTGGGGGACAGGGCCACAGGATGTGAAAATGCAAGGCATAGCTCTAAATTAATCTCCATCACAAGCCATAATTTACAGCTCCACAGAGCACTTAATGAACTCAATTAAAGGGACTTCACTGATTAGAGTACTTCCCACAATAAAACTCATGACTACAGCTGAAAGGGCTCCTGTAGTCAAGATGAAACCTGATTACCCCCTCTTTATAAATCATGTGACAGACTTCTAACACCCCCCCGCCCCATTTTTCCCATCAGATGTATGGTTCAGAGGAAGCTCTTTCTTAATGCCTGACTACGCATAACAATTTTCAAATTGAAAAGCCACAATGAATGTTTCTGTTCACAACCCATTACTTCATGTACAGGGCAATTTTATCTTATTTCTTTCTTGAACTGAAAAAGTTGTTATAATTTTGCTTTCTAATACCGCAGGACAGCCCGGCAGAGTTCCTTGTATCTATTTTAAGAATATTTAAGTTACCTGTAAGTCTCCCAGGTCATATGAGTCACCCCCACCAGATTTTGGTTCTGATGGTGGAAAAGGTGCAATGAAGGCTGCACATTTGGAGCTGGATATTTGCCTATTGAAATAACATTGTTAATTACATCACATGCCAACCTATAATGTAACAATTGCCTTTTGTGAACCAGATGAAAAAAAGGGCAGTTGTGTGAAGACTTTTGACTACAGGTTTCAAATAGAGAAAAGCAAGTCCACTCTGATAGCCAAGTGAGAAACAATACAAAACAAATATGTAACAATGCCACCAGCTGCTGAACAGTTACACAATACAATGAGCATAGCCACTTTCTTAATATAATCATTATCATATGGATTATGTTAAAAATTAGGATTTAAAAATATTTTGGAAGTTACATGACTACATTATATCTAATTTTAGGAACTGGAATACAAAAATGTCAAGTTATTTTGAACAAAATTTTTGCCTTGATCTCCATTCCTTTTGAGCCTATTCATTAGCCAGAACAAGAAATTAATCTCTGCATGCTCTCATACAAAAAAATCTGAGTAGTAAGACAGGAAGCAGGGTATTGCAATACCTATTGCAATTATAATGACTATTTGTCAATAATCTTTAGATCAATTTTAACATGAACATTTGACACTTCCACTATCCAATAAAAACACCGTTGAAAGAGTATTAAGATCTGTTGTGGTGTAGCAAACCCAGCTACCATACCTCTTCATAACACTAGCTGTAAGTGAGATATCGGTCATCTTCACATCATCACCAGCATCGGCTACTAGTTTAACAGGAACCCTCCCAAAGGGGCAGGCCTAAGAGCAAATGGAAAGTTAGCAGATGTGTAAAGCAGAATGACAAGTTTAATATTTTGAAGCAAAATGTCACATGTTCTACCTGGTTAGATTTGTTTAGTTGTCTTAATGGATTGTGGTAATTAACTAGAGCATCAAGTTCCTGTGACTTCTCCTCTCTAAAGGCAAGAGGAAAAAAAAAAAAAAACATAACATTGTAGAGTGTGTTTGGTTTTGACGATGTTTTAAGACATTAAATAAAAAAATCAAGCCATTACCCAAGCAAAAGTCTGGTAACAGAAGAATTTTCACCAGAATCATTCCTTTTTATGCCTCTGTGATTTCCAGCTATGCTCTGAAGTCCAGACTCTTGTGTACTCATTACTGTAGGTAAATTAGTCAGAATTATTCAGATAATACTGCAGACTATTTGTTTCAAAAGGAAAAGTGTTCTTTCATAATAAGTTAAATTTACAAATACATGCTTTGTAGTAATCTAGTATCAACAACATATCACTATTTTCTACTGATGTAGACAGATATTGTATATTTACACAAGATTTAATAATTGAGATTAAAAAAGAAAAAAAACCCAGACTTAAAACCAGGAGGAGCTTTCCAGGATGAGCAGAAAATGGCCTGCAACAATTGTTAAATATACTAGCTAATTGTTTCCTACCCAGCTATAGTTGTAAACTACGTTTAAACACATAAAAGAGAGATGCAAGATGTCCAAAGACTCTCCAAGCAATTTAACCTCTAACTGAAAAACCTCACTGTTACTCTTATCCTATATGCAGAAGGAGGAATACAAGCACCAAAACCATTGGTTTTAGTAGTATCTTGGGGCAGTGAGGAATAAACCCATGCTTCCAGAGGAAGATTATTTTCCAAATCTACATTCCAAGAATAAACCTCCACTCCAAAACAGCATCATCTGAAGCATGCTTCCAAAGCTTGCTCCACAAGGACTCCTCAGGAGATTTAAAACCGCTTACATTTGGATTATTTCATTGTTCATTCCTATTATGTGACACCCACACCTAAATAACTATAATAAATCCTAAATTATGCATCAAAACCCACCTTGTTCCACAGGTAGTATTTCCAAGGTACAACTGTCTAGACAATCCTTACAACCTCCCTGCTACTGCACAGTTATTTTCCTGATAATCCCTTTCTCAAATGGAAATTAACATCTGGTTATTCAGATAGGAAGATCTCTTCCACAATACAAGATACATTTTTTTTTTTTGTAAACATGTTCCTTGGTGTCCGATTTTCTTATAAAAAATATCAAAGACAACGAGGATACTATAGAATATGATCTTTTACACCACATAGGCCTTGTTTTCCCTTAGTACAGGAAATTACTTGCTTGGTCAATAAACAGAAGAATTCACAGCTATCCACAGCCTCTCAAGAAATCACAACGTAAGGACTTCTTTACATACCATTTCTCTTAACATTTTTTAATTCTAGATCAGTTCATTAAAACTAATTTGATTTTTATTTTGAATCCTCCCATGTCCCCCTTCTATCTCCAGCCAGCAGAAGCCTGACTTCTGGCAGATGAACACTGCAGCATTAGCTAGTTCTAGTCCTTATTTTTTTATAAACTACTAGTGCTAATACACTAGTGCTAATACACAAACTACTCAGTTCAATAAAAAAGTGCCTCAATGTATAAGGTAGTTGTAAGTTTTTGTTTACATAACACTGAGCAGTTTTGAATTAGCAGTTTACCAATACAGTACCATCCCCAACTCACACACACATCCCACAGTTTGTTTTCTTTTTTCCATATCCACAAAGATTTTTTGCCTAAGCTTACCACTGGACTCTCACATTCAGTTAGGGATCTACAATATTTTTATTCCTTCACAGTCTGAGGCTGCCTATCTGCCTCATACTACTCACAACTACAGATGGACTCTAATCTTAAGGGTCTTTGCCAACCTACATGATACTAAAATGATTCTATGACCTACATTTTTTTTTTAAAGTACTAAATAATTTTTTTCCAACTAAACCTCTTTGATTGCACCTGGTATATTAAATACTTTAGATTGCTGTGCAGGAATGAAAGACAGGGAAAGGCTTCTAGACTTCCTGGGGCACAGTACATCAGCTGTGGCACTTACCATGTCTACATCTGACTAGTGGTAAACAGAACAAGACCAAAAATAAAGTTTACTAAAAAATTAATACCATAACTGACTATTATTGCAAGTGTTGCCAGATATCGCCACCCCCAGCCCATCCAACTAGTGTTTCACACAAAGGTTGATTCAGCAGGAGCCAGCCAAATCTCCAACCACATTCCTGAAGTCATGTCCCTAAGGAAATGAAACCAGACCTATTCTGCAGTAATTCTGTCCTTATACAAAGTAAAAATATGGAAGTATTAGACACCACTCTTACAAGAGTTAGCTCTATGCACTTCAATATTGAAGTCAAACCATGGTTTTTATCTCAATTCCACTCCAAAAAAATTTATCTCTTGACAACTTCAGGAGGTAACTGTTCCCTTATTGAAGTTATATATCCAGCAACCAGTATCAGAATTGTTTTATGGTATAGCCAAGCCCTTCAATTTAGTACTAATAAATACATGGGTTTTGTCCATTTTAAAAATAAAGTTGAAATAGATTATTTTTCCTAGGTTGGCTTCACTGAAATTACTGTCAGAACTTCAGCCTGTCACAAGATACACCTCAAATTAAGCTATCTACATAGATTAATTTCTACGTTTCAGTTCTAATTCTTCCCTACTACCAGTAGCTCTTATTTCACGCTTTCAGCTGTGAGTCTCTACTATAAGGTACGAATACCTAACAACAGTCAGAGGAACACTTCCTGCAGAACTAGAGAATCTACTACCCCTATGGCTCCTGCAAACTACAGTCACTGCATTGAAGCTGGAACCAAACACAGAAGGAATTAGGTTGATAATACAGACTATCAGACTAATGTCACTATTAGACAATAACAGATTAGGAGTTTGTATCTAGAAGGGACAAATATTAGACAGATTTTTTTTTTTAATCAAGAATTATAATAGGCATAAATTCAACCAACATTTTAAGAAATTGCAATTACCTAGTAAGTTCTCCTTCTCCTCATCTGAAAGCAACTGCTTTTTTTGGGAATGAAAGTTTCGTAGAGCAGTTTCCAGCATTTCTAGTGGAACAGCAGAGCACTCCACAGCTTTCTGAAGGAGCTGCTTACACTTCTTCACATTTCCTAAGTAGTAAGGAACACAGAAAACAAGAAAATGGAAAACTAGGGCAACAGTCTTTTTTAAAGACTTCATTACATTCATGCTATCTTCTATTCAGAGCCTGAGTGGCAGAGGGAAAAATCTAATTGAATCAAATTGCATATTTACAATGTATTTTGGTTTAATTAAAACTTAAAGAAAACTCACACACAAAGAATTTCCAGTTGTTTTTTGGAAGAAGACAGAATTTCTCCCACAAACAAGCTCAAGGTACCTAAAGGGAAATTACCACCCAAATTTGATCATAATGTTTCAATACAACAAGAGCCTTACTCATACCTCCCACTATAAGACCTAAGCTTAAAAAACAAAAATAGAAATTACTACCAGTCTTCATCTTGTTTGAAAGTTACTTCTAAAAAAGGATAAAACTTAACTGTGCACATACTCTCATTAAAAACGAACACACATGTTCTTGTTAAATTTCAATCAAAAATAAAAATACAGATTTTTCTTTTTCTATTTAGTACCTATCAGTTTCTTTGCAAATGATGTAAAAGAGTAGAAGTTTAGAACAACAAAAGCTAGAATAACGCAGAACAGCAACACCAAACAAGATTTTCTACACACCTTGTGATAGTTCAAACTGTGCAAAAGCCACATGCACAAAAGCAAATTTCTTGCAGTTCAGTCTGGCTAGATGAAACTGGTCCCGTGCCTCCTCTGGATCTTGAAGACTGTAAAGAAAGCACATCAATAGTTACACAAAGTGAAGAGCCTAAGTAATAAGGATGAAGTTCTACATGCTTGGTGATGGCTTTAGATAATTCTGGAAAAAGCAATCCATCTGTAGTTGAAGTTTTTCCTCTTTCTTAGAGTCATTAGCAAATAAGCAGAGAGTCTTAAAAAGCTCATAATTGAAAGATATCAAGCTGACTCTTTCCAAAATCCAGAATGTGCTCAAACCTGAAAAGAAAGATTAAGGACTCATTCTTTGTCACTGCTTGTATTATTCCTCAAAATCTGCAGATATTTTCCCTCAGAACACCCCCTAAGCTGTACAGAACACCCACCTGTAGCCCTTCCAGGCTACACACTGACTCTATCCATTCTTCTAGGTGCATCCACTCCTATAACAAAGGAGGTTGCAAGGCAGAAGGACAGGGAGGAGATTGCTTTAGAAACACCATGTGTGGAAAAAAAGTATCATACTAATCAAGTCAGAAGAAATACTATATACACTAATTTATATTCTGCAGCAATATGGCCAGTTTCCAACCCATTACACAAAAGCAATACTGAACTCCAAAATTTTCCAGGAGGTTGACTTTTTTCTGCACTGGAGAGATTCTACAGCTGCACCCAAATTGTCAGATTCCCTTAGCAGAGATGGAGGTCACTGAAAGAAGTTGCTTGTCTTGGTACACGTGTAACACTATACCTACAGAAATCTAGGACACTTTTTTATATCTATATACATACATACTAAAAAGAGTTGTTTAAACAATTATTAGCAAAATCCACAATCAAGAAAAAAGGAATTGCTTCCAAAATTCCACCCTGCTTCAACAGGTAAGCAAAGGTAGTACCTTAGAAGTGGGGATGGTGAAAAATTCATGACAATGGCTTAAAAAATAAGTATAGTAAAATACAACATGGAAAGCTAAAGAGAACTTATTTCTAGCAGAAATCTGTGGAATTAAGAAAGAGAAAAGTCTCTATCATAGTTTAGGCACGTTACTGGACTCCAGTAAGGTCAATAAACTCAGCTCTGATCATCCAGAGCAATCGGACAGACACAGAATAACCCACCTGCAGGCACAGTCAGAGTGACACAAATTCAGCTGTAACACATGAATTACACTCACTTTCAAAAAGCACGTTAAAATTTAAGTTCCTATAAAAAGTAGCAACAACTTGGACAGCAATATGCAGAACAAGACCTAACGTTAGCTATAGGCATCGAGTGCCACACACTTGGTGGCACTGTGCTACAGTCAGAAGCACCACACAGGCCCGGCACGGTTAATGTGCAATACTGATAATCACAGACACAGCTGGCTGTTAACCTCTGCCAGCTTCAGAGCACATTCAAGGGTTCTTCAAACAACCTCACTATCATAATAGGTCAAAAGGTTTTGGCATAGTCAGGCTTCGGCTGGAGAAGATACCAAGACAAAACAGGTTCAGTGCCAAGAATGAATAGTCCAGCTTTGATCAGAAGAAAATGGTGTTGATGCCAACAGACACTCAAATCCCAAGCTGCTAGACAGTACTAGACAAACCAACAGACAGGAACAGAGGTGATTTAGATCCAATCATTCAAAAGCAATTTGATGTTCTGTTGAGGTTACATGTAGTTTCATATAGGCAATTGACTTTATTATATGCCACAATGCATCAGAAAGCATTAGCTTATAATAAATTATTAAGAACTGGCTCATCTCTGAAAGTAATTTTCAGATGGGGGACCATTTAGGGAGATACTTACAGCAAAATTCTATTAGGATTGATGTTATATCAGATTTTGGTGGGTACATTTAAGAGGGGTTTGGGAGTGGGTTGTTCATCTTTTTCTAAAAATAATCTTCAACTAGCAAGTCAGGAAACCTACAGCAGATGGTATTTGCCAATTAAAAATACAAAGCAATAGACAAAAAGAGCAGATCTGAACTACCCTGGGAGCGGGGTAGATGCTGCAGTAACGCTAGTTACCAAAGCAGAAGGTATGTTAGTATAACTACAAAGAGTACATTTTAACAGTGAAACAAGGTAAGACTACTCTCCCAAGAGGATCCCTAAAATCTGTAGCACTGATGCAACTAGACATTTCAGTGGGACACCACAACTAAAACCGTTAATAATATTCATGCATTCTACCATTAACAGGCTACTGACGGTGCATTCAGTTTTGCTTTCTGCAATACAATACACAGAATACTGAACACAGCTCTAGTATCTGCTTAAGAAGTATCCATCTTTAAAACCATGTTTTAAAGAGCAAGTAGAAAGAGGACCAAGAGTTTGAAAGTTATTAGGGAGGTAGTAAATAATCTTTCTGAACTTAAACTCCTACTGTATGTAATGAGATAACAGACTTGACAATAGCATCCAATCACTATTCTGGAAAAGAAATTCTGGCAAGTATGAGATGGAAGCCTATGTCGCACAATTTCTGTTCTCGGAACAAGAATACCATCTCTCAGTATCTTTTAAGACAACAGATCTTTCTGGAAGATATGCTTTTCTCCACTTACAGAAACACACCTTACCTCTTCAAGATACTAAGGATTCACAGCAGGTCATTATTCACTCCTACTTGTTTCTCAACAGTAGATTCAACAGATTACTTCCACTGTATGCTTTTAGTAAGATCCATGCAAATGACAGTACAAAGCAGCAGACCATATCATACTGCAAGACCAAGCCACCTGCCAAAAAGCCAAATAGGAGGACATACGAGAAACAGAAGACCACCAGCTATCTTCACTGGAAGACCACCTGCTCAATTCTAATTGTTAAGGATTGCTGCAATGTTAAAACACAGCTCTCCAAATATGCCACAGTATTTCAAGTGACAAAAGAACTCTGTACAAAAAAAATCAAACTATAACCCTGTCCCAAATTATGTCTGAAGAACCACACTGCTCAAATTTGGATTGAATAAAGCCACAATCAAAACTAATTTCATAAGTATGGAAGCATAGAATGATGTTCTGAGACATTCTTCCTACCCTAAGACAGCTATTGAATGTAGCTGGGATGCATCCTTCCTAGCAAGGGAGAAAGCAGACTAGACAAGGATAGACCACTATGGTTTGATGAGATGGATCGGATAATAGCAAGTTGTCTGCCTCACAGCCACATCAGTTATAGACATCCACAAGGAAATTAATCCTAACTTAAAACATACAGTTGAATACACACATTATAGTTACCCAAAGTTGTATCAGATTTCACCTAATGCAGCTTCTTTCGAGCTCAAGCATAAAGCTGAAGAAAAAAAAAGGGTCTCATGCTATTTACTCATGCACCTTACACATAGAACCCCAAAAAGTGTGTTAACATCTCTAAATCAAATAGCTCTGAACACGTTTATTAGCATGTACAAAAAAAAAAAAATCTAAGTTCTGTGGAGCCAAAGCTACTCACAGTTGCAAGGAGTCGACATGAAAACATCTCTACTCAAAATTACAATTTGTTGCAGAAACTACTAATGAAAACAAACTATTTGTATCCTCATTCAAATTCAGAATTGTGAACGGTGAGTTCTTATATTGAAAATTGAAAATTTATACTTACGCTTTCAACTCGGCAAATCTCACAAGGATGCGAGCATAGCTCTCATCTTGACTATGCTCTTCTGCAGGTAACGCAGTCACTGCTTGACTGTAACGACCAATGAGCCTGTTCAGTAGGCTAACATCCATCTGAGGAATACCCTTTTTCTCTAGCCTGAGCAAAAAACACAGCCAATCCTCCGGAGTATTTGTTGTCATCATTATTTGATTAACAGTTCCAGAGTTATCTGACAGAAAAACAGCAAAGGAAATTTATTAAAATTGCAGCAAACATGAACAGAAGAAAACGCTTTTTATAAGTTTTCATGTAAAAAAACTAGCATGTGGGGTTTTTTTTGTGTGTAGGTTTGTTTTTTGATTTGGTTGGGGTTTTTTTTTGTTTGGTTATTTTACACACACATGATTAGAGCAACACAGTTAAGAAACAAGAAGAGATTAAATGTATTTTGTGGTCATTAACACTGAAGAAATGCTAAATCTCAAATCCTTTCCCTTAGCCTAGGCTAAGAGTGAAAGCGCCATTACAATCAGTTGCATAAGTGACAATAAAGTAACAAAAACACATACCTGTTGTATCAGATGAGATTTTAGTACAGTTGAGTTCATCTGTGATATTATCTTCATTTCTGTATTTATTTTTCAAGTCTCTAACTCTATTCATGATTGAAGCAATTTGCGGCAATCCTCTTTCACTTAGGTCCTCCTCCTCCTCCATCTGCAGACACAAGGTTAAAAACCAGGGAAGTTATACTGAAGAACCCTGCTGTAGCTCACCTTCATTGGAATTAATATGGGAAACCTCTCATGTATATTTCACAGATTAATTGAATCTCAACCACATTATGTAACATAAATACTCTATTAAGCCTTTGTCAAGTAAACTTCTTAGCAGAAACCAATGTAGATGAGCAAAAGGAATCATGCTTCACAGAACCCTTTCCAGTAAGGTATAGCCAGTGTTGGAATAAAATGGGGAGGGGGGGAGGATATTTCAGAACAGTAGCTTAGCTATTAAATGCTCTATGTAAATGTTTTCAATCATTTAAGCATCTGGTAATTTAAATCTAGGTACCTGAAGTACCAAGAAAATGAAAAGAAATTTACCTCAGGATTAGTAATACCATAATCTCTCATTACAGCTGTAATTGCTAACAACTCCCAAATGGATTTTTTTTTAAAACACGATATTTATATTTTCCTGACCAATGTAAAAGGTTAAATATTCTGTTTACAGTGATAGCTTGCAAAAGGTAATAGAAAAAATCATTTTCTGCATAAATTTGATCTTAACTCTCATCAGTATATGTCAAACTTACATTTCTGGTGTGCTGCTTAACTGTTCAAGGTTCAACCTGTACTGTATGAAGAAAATATCTCCTGAAGAAAGGATATGCCTTGTCAAAAGCTAACATAGATGAGGGTCAGACTATCTCAGATGATCCCAAGAATCCAGCAAAGGCAGGAGATGTAGCTCTCCATCCTGAAGAAGCTCCTGTGCATCAAAAATGGAATGGTTAGACATTGAAAAGTACATGAACATCAGTATACCCTGTGAGCTTGCCTTATCTTCATGACATCCCAGAAATATGGTTTTTATTAAATCAATAAAACTATTCCTATTAGTAATAAAACAATACAAAAAGAGCTCAAAGATTGCTTTTGGACTAAGGGCAAGCACCTCCAAATGTGTCAGCTCGTTATGATGTTTACAGATTGAAAAAATACACTAAAGGCACGATCACCTCTGTATTGTCATGATTTGCAACAAATCCTTCTACTCATGCCAAAGTTCAACTGTAAGCAAGTATTCAGTCTCATTTTGGTTTAATCTGCTGCAAGATTACTTTTAAAGAAAGCATCTGCCATTTATTTCTCGTGTGAAGTGCTTTCAGAATCTGACAAGACAGCAAAGCCTTAAAATAGTAACATGTACACATGCACTCAGTAGGAACTGCATTTTTATCTGCAATGGCTACATGCCAGCACACTGGAGGTATAGAAAAGCCGTAGAGGAGGGGAGGTTAGAGACAGGGAAGCAAAGAACAGGGAGAACATTTATGCAGAGATCAGGAAGACACAGAACCACCTTTAAAAAAAGCACAATAAAGTAACTTCTACCCCTCATACAGACCCACTAGATGAGGAGCCAAGGCACAGGGAGTAGAAGAGCAGTATATGCTGTAAAAGGATGAAGTGGCAGCACTGGTTATCCACAGGCTTTCTGGCATCATACACCCAACAATATTTACTGATACTAAAGAGAAATAACAGTATCTAGTCTTGAAACACTGGATTTGCTGTGTTACACTATTTGTTCAGTTTCTGAACAGAGACAGATACAGTTTGCCCTTAAACGTAAACTTTGAGAAAGTACGAAAATACTTTTTAATTGTTGAACAAAAATTGACCTCTTCCTACCCCTGCAATCTACTGAAACATTGCATCTCTTTATCTAAAGAGCTGTAAAGGGCAGCAAAAAATGTAAGCAAATGCCCAAGAGCTTGCCTGGCTTTTTCCTCCAAATAAACTGGTCAGCCTAGTAAAATATATTTATGTTATCCTATTACCTATATTTTCCTTATACCCCCAGACCATTGTAGATACAACTGTTATTTTAAGTATCTTCTTAGCTCTGTTCCTATGGTCCAATTAAACTGTCTACTAGTGGCAAAAGACTATACGCTGAAGAGCTTCGAGTTAAGTCCTCTTGTTTTGTTTAGAAGTCCTAAAGCCTAAATCAGGATTTTCTTAAAGGGAAAGAAAATACCCAACATCCAAAAAACTAAATAGTAATCTAAAACAGTTAGCAACATCAACTACATATATAAATAGGAAAAATAGAAATTCTAGCATTAGCTACTATTATAGTTCTACACAACACCACTCGCTCACCCTTCTCCCTCCTGGGGATGGGGGAGAGAATTAAAGGGGTAAAGGGAAAAGAGACTCCTGGATTGAGAGAAGAACAATTTGATAACTAAACTACAATAATACTGGGAATAATAATAATAATAATGATAATAATAGTTATATGTACAAATGAGTGATACACAGTGATACTGCTCACCACCTGATAACCAAGGCTCAGCCCATTCCTGGCTAATGATCCCCGAGCAGGGAGAGTCCCAAAACTGCACTCCCGGAACAGAAATAAGAGCCTGAGTATCCAAGAC
>VZTO01000747.1:3473-38079 GCA_013400615.1 Syrrhaptes paradoxus | reverse complement strand
ACTCAAAGATACAAAATAGGGCTGATCAGAAAGATGCTCAACAGCAGAGAAGCAGGTGAGCTACTATAGCATAAACAAACCAGAGGCTGTACAGCATGTAAAAGTTACCCAAGAGGCAATGGAGAACAGAGCAGCACACAAAACCACTGAGACATAATTTTAAGTTCTGAAGGCTTCAGGATAGACCCAACCAGTAACAAGGGACATAACAGAGTAGTTTTAATTTAGGGCATCATTCCAGGAATAGCTATTGCTTTATCACCTACACTAGGCAGAGGTGAATAGGTAGATGTTCCAAGATCTGTCTGTCCGTTCCCCTCTCCTTTCCCACATGCGTGAATCAACATCAAGCACGGTTCTACCTTGTCCCTATTTCTAGGAAGTGCTGCTCCTCAGTCTGAGGATAATTCTCACAATAGACTGATATCCTCCCCCAATTACATTATGTTGCCAAGTCTGCAACCAGCTGCATTATCCAGAGCTTCTTTCCCACTTCTTTTCATAAGTTACCCAACCTAAATAAGAAAACAAAAACATTCTCCTCACCAAACTGAGGTTAAAAAAAAAAAAAAAAGAAAGTCACAGAAAAGAAAAGAAGTGAGAAACGACACTAAGGAAGATGAGGAGCGGGACAGCCGGTTTCCTCACCCGCAGGGCCCGTCCTCCGCCGCAGCCCAGCCCGCGGGCCCGGGAAAGCCGAGCACCCGCCCCACGCACGGCCGTTCCCACAGGGCCGCGGCGGGGAGTAGAGGGCGGGGCCGGCGGGAGGCGAGCCCCGTGGGCAACACCACCACCGCTCAGCAGCTTGCCCGCGGGACGCGCACCCCGCTGCCCCCTCCCCCGGCCCAGCCACACTTACCCTCGCCACCTGCTGCTGCTTCAGGGCCAGGACGCGACTCCGGCCAAGCAAGCGCACCCGCGCCGCTCTTAGTTTGAATATCACTGACGCCCAAAGAGCCCGCTTCCCATTGGCCACAACGGCTCACAGAGGAGGGCAGAAAGCGAGCGCTGATTGGCCAGAGGAGGGAAAAACAGCGGGGCCCACCTGCTGATTGGAGGAGAGCTTCTGCGGCAGCGCGAGCCACATGGCTCCTTCCCGCCCCCTCCCTCTCCGCGCCTTGTGGGGGTGCCTAGTGCTGGCGCCGCGCAGGCGCGCTGCGGAGGGCGGGCGGTGGGGCCGTTAGCCTCCGCGGCCGCTGAGGTGGGCGGTGGGGTCGTTGATCGTCCCGGTAACGCCTTCCTGCTCGAGCTGAGGGGAGAGGATCCCCGCGCTGCTCTGCAGGAGCCGACAGCGCCTCGCTGTCCGGTGGGAGCGAGGGGAGGGCGGGCAGGGCTTCCCTGGGTGGCGATGGGGGCTGTTTCCTGGCGGGCTGGCTCGCCGCAAGCCCCGCACCTGACGGGCTGTGGGGACGATAAGGGGAGGCTCCCGCCCGAGCGCTGGGCAGGGGGGTCCCGGTAGGTTCCTCAGCCTCCTCCGGCCATTGTTACCGATTCCCACCGGGAGGGAAAGGGAAGCGTGAGCAGAGCGGGGTCAGGTCTTGGGTACAAACGCAGAGCGCAGAGATGAGGCAAACTTACTTAAAATAAATCTGGAAATATTTTCTTATTTAAGTGATGACTGGTTATATTTTTCAAGCTTCATTGAGCTGTAACAGAGCTGTGGACTGTGTGCCTTGACCAGCTCCCTGTGATGAGGTGTTTCCCGACCATCCTCAGCCTCTCTCAGTTTACATTCTGGCTGTATGCATTAATCGGTGTATTATATTATACCGGGTATTATAGCGGGTGAGATTCTTCTGTTGCTTGTAATACTTCCGGAATTGTTAAAATAGTGAAAACAGTGACACATACGTACNGGTTTCGGGACTCTCCCTGCTCCGGGATCGTTAGCCAGGAACAGGCTGAGCCTTCATCATGGGGTGGGGGGCAGTGTCACTGTGTGTCACTCATTTGTATATTTGTATATAGGATTATTTTCAATATTATTGTAGTTTAGTTATTAAATTGTTCTCTCAACCCACGAGTCCTTTTTTCCCTTTACCCCTTTAATTCTCTCCCCTGTCCTTGGTGGGGGGGATTGAGTGAATGTGTGTGTGGGTTGGCTCCCAGCCAAGGGCAAACCCATCACACCTACATAACCCCATCATCAGATCCCTTAGGTAATGGTACCAGACATAACAGATTTGAATACAAATTTATCAAAACTGGGAGCAAGGGAGAAGAAGGAGTTAGAGGCGGGTCCTGTGTTTGGGAGGAGACAGGGACAGAGAAAGGGAGACAAAGGGTGGTGAAAAAGAGCTGAGAAGTGGGAAAAGAGGCTATAAGCTCTGAAAAGCATACATTTTCCTGCTTTTGGCAGTTAAGGCTTGTATGTTTTGTTTAAGCATAACTTATTGATAGCATGGCTACTGCATAAAAATTCAACTCTGCAAGAAGAGATCAGGATGGATAATCCAATGGTCCTTTCCACCTTGAACTCCATGAATCTACAAGATTCAGGAAAGACATGCTTGTTCAAGAATTGAACAGCTTGCTTTATCAATTGGAAATGAAGGTCTCACCTTAAAAAGTTTATTTCCTTCAGATTTGTTTCTTCACAGCATCTGCTTCCTGGGGAATCAGAAAAATAATTTCTGATTAATCTTATCCTTTATATAAATATATACATTTCTTGTTCTCCCACTTTCTGCTCTTTCTTTGTTCTTCTATTTCTGCTTTGCTGCTTACGGAATACTGGTCTCAAATAATATTCAAAATCTATCGAACTGAAGTTGCTTAATCTGGATACAGACCTCTGTTAATTGCCAAGAAACAGCGAGCAGTGGCCCAAAAGAGAGCTTTGGAGAAGACAGATAGGACACATCTTTACTCATGTGGTGGTGCAATGTCTGATAATTACAATTTCAGATAACTGCTAGCATTAAGCTTTTGGCTACTATTGAAAAAACTCAGAACAGGAGGGTAGGGTTAATTTCACCTCCTCCGAGCTATCTGAAAGGTAGATGGCCAAAGCTAGTGATCCATGTTCCTTCTGCAGCCAGCACAGGGGGACTGTCTCACCCTACGTCCTTCCAGTGTGCAGACGAGGTGAGGGACTCTCTGGAGGTATCTTTCTTCGTCTCAGCTGACACTTGAGGGAATGTCCACAAGTATCTTAGTCTAAACGCGTAACTCAGAGTCAATTAAATGAGGTAAAGTGAATTTTTTCTAAACTGCTTTCTTCTACAAGCTGTGCCATTTTTCCCCATCCTCTCCTGAGCTCTATCCCCTAACCGAATTTGTTACTGCCTTCATGGATATACTTTTTTAGTGGACAGTCTGCATGGTGGTTTTAAGTTCAAACTGAATGGCTTTAATTTAGCTTTCCAGATTTTTACTTACTCCCCTTGGGAATAACAATGCAGCCTGTGTATTTCAGTGATGAATAATTCAAATATTAATAATATTAATAATTCAATTGAACACAGTTCAAATATCTATTTTCATCCTATCAGTGCCTCTTCATTTTCAGATGTATTTCTGTGCATCACCATCTCATCAGAATACCTTGAAAATATCTGAGAATTCAGTTTTCAGTACCAGTGTAAGACTGAGAAATATTACTCACATGTTATATTGGAAAACTAAAGCGTGGGAAAGTGAGTGGCATACCTTAAGTCATACAGGATGCCCAAACCAGATCTTGAGATCCATCCATGAGATCCAGATATCGATTCCAGCACATGAAGAACTTTCTCATTTTAGGATTTCTTTGGCACTCACTAGCTGCAGTAATCTTTAAGGAAAAGTATATTATCATCTATACCCACTTCAAATGGTGATAACTGTAGACCTGTTCTAGTATCAGCCTCTACAGGTTGGCTCTGAGTACAACAAACAGGTGATTTTTCACCCGCAGACTGGATAATTACTAATCTGCTGTGGATGACTTTTCAACTAGAGTTCTCCGGTGTTTTGTTCTGTTACCTGGCCAGTCCAATGTATGTGTGAGGCCACACAGGAAATCCGTGATGATGGGAGAGTTGTGGTATCTTCAGTAGGAGGATAATACCCAGCTGTACATGCTGATTGCATCAGCTCCAGCTGGTGCATGTTCCTACGTGGCCAAGCTGAGTTACAGATTCATGTGGGCTGAAAATAACTGGAAAAGAACAGAGTTGAGAAATCGTGAACAGGCTGTTGTGCAGGTTCACAACTTTGGGTCATGGTGGATCCGTAAGTTAAGTCCGTGTAGAAAGAAGAGCAGAAAACATATTTTGTATATGTATCTGTCCAAAATTTCCTTCTGAGAATCGATTTTATAGCAGCTAAGCGTGGTACAGGTGCCATGGTTACTGCAGTACATTTTATGGAAGTGCATTCCTGAGTAGTTGTAAAAATGACAGCTAATATATATTAACTGCAATAAAACCTATCAAACTTGTTACACGGGCTGCTAATCCGTACCTCAGTGAAATCTGACTTCTGATGTGTAAAACTGTGGATATCCCGACTACTGGGATTAAAGCTTTGGCAGAAGGGGTCAGTTGAGGGCAACTAGTCAGATAGCTGCAAGCTGCAATCTTTCCTGCCCACAGTCGGGTCCAGTTGGGCATGGACTGGGTCCAGTTCCGAAAAGACACAATTGTACTCTGAAAACTGCTGGAGAAGCAGCACATGGTAGTTTGTGCATCGTGTTCCTCCGTACAGCCCTTAGACTGCATGTGGTTTCTGTGGGACTAGATTCAGCTTGGCCACAGAAACTTGACTCTTTCCACCTGTCCTTCAGAAAGCCCTGAGAGACTGCAGCTGACAGTTTAATGAAAATTAGGGGCATGGGCAGGGGGTCAGCATCTGTGAGTGTCTTCCAGTTCAAGAAATCTGAAACTTGAGTTCTCTCAACATCTATTCTTCACGTCTTTCCTCATAAATGACTGAGGCTTTGCTTTTGTTAGCTCTTAGAGAAAATATTTTGACTATCAGAAGGAAATGAGTGAAAGTAGCTTCACTTGGGGAGCTCAAAGTAGTAAATTTAAGAACATGCGTGGGTGAAAGATGCACTTGTTCACGTTGCTAGATCAAGGCCTGAAGTTCTTCTAACATGTTACCATTGTTCACAACATTATTGGAGTATTTCGAAGAGTAGGTGGCCATAAAGCAATAATGTGCGTCCGTTGCTTTAACGTACACCTTTCAGAAGAGGTGTAACCAGCAATCTCCGTTACAGCTGTTATATACCAGCCGTGGTGTTTATTGTTGGATCATGGGACCCTGCAGGGAAAATAGGATACAGGCTTATTTCTGCTAATTCACCAGTCCATGGGGTTGGGTGGGGTGTTTAGAAGGATGGGATATCTATAAAACATCGGGCATGCTGCTCCAGAGACCGTTTAACTGCTGAGACCATCAAAAAGTCTCCTTTAATGGCTCCTCAACAACAACCTGTGAAAGCAAGAAAAGATAAGCATGTATAATTGTGAATTAGGTCCTGAAAAAGTGATGGCAAGATGTAGATTTGGATAATCTCTGTTATACTCTTCACCAGAAGTACATGTAGTGTCTTCTAAATATTTAACCAAGAAGTCAGTTTAGTAACAGAAGAAAAAAACAACCAAAAAAAACCCCAAAAAAACCAAACCAACCCAAAACACCAGGTGGCTTGATTTTCCAGAAGTCATCTGGTGGGAGAAAGAATAGATCTAGAGAGACAGCAGGTCTTTGAGGATGAGTACATCCAAGAAGGTCCAAAAAGTGTGGACAGGATCAGGCCTTCAGACATTAAATCCAACAGATTCCTCTGCCCCTCGGAAGTAAGTATGACCCTGTATATGTACCACCTCTTACTTGCCCCCTGCCTCTTTTCCCAGCACCCCTTTTCCACGATCCTATCCATACTACACAGATTAAAAGCTAATAGGGGAAAGACTTGGGTTTTCTTTACGAGTCTTCCACCATGTAACTGCCTTTTAGCTAAGACTTGGGGCTTTGATTTCTTTTTTCTTCCTTTTCTATGAAAAGTGATGATAAGAACGGATTTGTAATCATTGCCATTCCTCACGTGGAAGATACTATTATAAGTATATAAATGCAGTTATTGTTATTATTGAATAAATAATAATATATTGTTACTGGAATGAAGTGTCCCCTCATGACTAGAAGATAGAGGGGACAAACTGGAGGTAGCCAGTCATTAATACTCCACCCTCTGAATTATCAGTGCATCCAAATGATGTATTATTATGTCACAGATGTTGCACTTCCGACTGATCTTTATCCTTATTAATGACCTAAGAAGGACATAAATATTTTAGTGAAATTGATAAGTGAACGGGAGGAGTTGGAATAGAAGTGAATAACGTATAGCAATCTCAGGAGAATACAAAATAGAACCAGAACAAAAAACAAAATTAAAAAAAAAACAAAAACCCAAACCTGCAAGCATTCAAGAAGAGTGACTATGTGGGTAATCAATAATGCTGCAAGGGAAATATAGATGATGTTACACAAGGACAGAAGTGTGTCGTAACTGAATCCCCAGAAGCAATTGCCATTTTAAGCAATTAAGGACTCTGACAGAGCTCTCATGAATCTTGTTTTTCACCCCTTGCCCATTTTCTCCCTCTTTTGTTTCATAACGCAGATAAAGAATGCCCTTTATTTCTCTAATCCTGGTGAAAGCGGGATGCTGGACTGCAGCGCAAATACACATTTCTGTCGATGCACTCTACTGCAGGGAGAGTAGCCTCAGGCAGCAGGAGGAAGGGAATCTCTCCGACTGCTTCACCTCTTTTCTGAGCAGTATGATCCAAACATGCCGTCCAATTACTCTCAAAAATATCTCATACCCTTGGAAAAGGATCAGTTCAATTCTACCTTGAAAGTTCTCGCTATTTTTTGCTGATAATAATGACAAAATAACTCAAATGTTAATGTTAACAACATCCAACGTCTGACATTTGTCTTCTTAACAGCCCTGGACAGGCTGCACCGAGTGTCCCTGTGGCTCCCAGCGGCCACATCGTCGGAAAGGTGTTATCACAGAGTTATTCACACATTGGAAGGAGTTCAGAAAAACATCGATGGAGACAAAACGGAATGGATTTATTTGTGAAGCCAGACAAGAAATAACAACGTATTGTGCTATAATATTAATTTGGACTGACAAGAGGCAACCGATCCTAGTACTGTACAGATAGGTCAGCTCCGTGTTGCATCATTTGATGCTAATGTCGTGAGCACTCTCCGGAGGCACATTGTAATTACTGTTCATCAGGATTGTTGAGAAAGTGAGCCCTGTTATTTCTAATCATATAGGAAATAGGGATTAATGTAAGAAGATAATTAATAAATGTTTTCTATGTGAGTTTTTAAAGTGTCAATGTTTTTAAATTAAGGCTTGTCTTCCTACCTCTGTTTAATTAAAAAAGAAAAGTTTGGTCAACTGAAGAGTAAGTGTTTAAGGCAACTGAATGTTACTTTGGCTATTTTTGGGATACCTCCCAGTAAATGGAAATAAAAAGTTTTTTAGTTTTCATAATATTAGACCATGTAAACAGTGAAGAATGGTAACAGTTGAAATATCGGGGATTGTTACCGGTTTTGGAATTAAAAAATAGATTTTAAACTTCAGCAAAAGAGAAGCAAACGGAAATTTTAGAATAGACACAGAATGGATTGAAATGCTGTTTCTGTAGAGCATGAAGGAAATTAAAATTTAAGCTCAAGGAAAAAGTCTGGTCCCCAATACTAAGTTATTAGATGGGGCTAAAATAATAATACTGGATGACATTTTCCCACAGAAAGAACTGTCTTTTCCAGCCAAAAATGTGATTCGAGATGACACAACGAAGCAAAGCTAGTGGAACCTGTTGCTAGGCAGATTGCCCAGAATGGAGCCTCAGGAGATATTTAGAATAAAAAAATTGATCTGAGCCTGCCAAATGTGAGGTGCATTTTAAGGTCTAATTACAAAGAATAAATATGTAACCGCTTTTTATCACAGCTGTAAACAGCAGCATGAGAGCCAAGAGATCCACCTCAGGACAACCTTGTTAGAGCTCTTAATTTTAGCTTGTCTTAAATCAGGTAACCTGGTTATTGAAAGGAGTCCAAGGGCAGCAACAGAGAGCAGCATGGGCTTCCCTGCACTGCTGAGAGCTGTTGAGAAGCTGTGCTGTCACTGTTGCCTCTGGAACCCAAATAACATTTTTTTAAGTACTACCTATGATATATAGCACCCTACAGACGACACAGACTGCCTGGGAGGAAGTATTGCCTATTGTCACTGAAGAGACAATCACCATTGCTGGAGGGGGTCAAGAAACGTCTCAATGTGGTGCTTAGGGACATGGGTTAGTGGGTTGGGTGGTGTTGGGTTGGACTTGATGATCCCTGAGGTCTTTTCCAACCTTCATGATTCAATGATTTTGTACAGAGCCAGTTCCTCTACTCTGTCCTGACAGTTTTGCAAGGAAAAATCCAGTTAGTTCCTTGGGAATTGGCTCTCGCACGCTGAGCTGCATGCTTCTCTAGGAGATGGTGTATGAAAGCAGCAGAAAGCTAGTAAAGGAACGGTGGTTTGGGTGCCCAGCTGTACTTGGGTTAGCTCTCTGCAGCAACACCTCCTGCCAAGGTTTCTCAAGGAAGAAGGTTACTCAAAAAAGAACTCATAGGTGAATGGCATGGAGGAACCAACCAGCAGGAGTGATTTCATCAAAGGCGTGAGAGTTGAAATGAGCAATTAGCAAATGTCCAGACACATGATACTGATAAAAAGCGATTAGAAGGCTTTGTCCACCCTGTTTCCCACTGGGTGTGTGAGCAGCGTTCGTGCACTAGTTACCTTTCATCCTGCAAGCAGAGGGAAGAGAGCAGAGAAGACAGGGCAGCACAGCGTGGGCCAGGAACCAGGGAGGAAAATACAAGAACAAAGGAAGGGGAGTCATCATGGCAGTGCACATTTCTGATGCTGTCTAGGGGAGAAACCACTCCAGTTGTCCAGTTTCTTACCTGATGCCCTGAGAAAGGTGAAATTCAGATTATGACACCTTAGAGGACCATTAAGTGAGCAAATGATCTTAAAACTGGTGATGTCACATCCTTCAAAACTGAAGCACAGTCGCAGGCTGGTCCGGGTGTTGATATTTTGACCCCACCTATGCCGGCCAGTTCATACATCCTCAAATAACTTGATTTTTGGCTGCAGTAGTCACTGGTAGGACACTGGCACTGAGCCCCATTCCCAGTGGAGAGGTTCCTTGTGCTGATAGAGCCACAGGGTGCTCCAGCCTGTGCTTCTGTAGACTGCGTGAAAAATAGTTTGAAAAGCTTGTGCCTGTTTGCAGGAGTGAGAAGGGAATTTAATTACAAGGAAATTAAATATCTTGATGGCCAAAAAGGAAGATCCTGTACGACCAAGGAAGTATTGCGAGGACTGCCTTCCAGAGAAACCTGTCAGGAACCCTTTAAGCTTAACACCATTTGAAGAATTCTGTTGGAAACTTCAAGCCATTAATATCTGAAATCCCCGTGGGTATTCAGAAAGTACTGAACCCATTGAAGATGGCCCGAGTGCTGGACAAGGCAGCAGCAAAGATGAAGGTTGGAGCTAGCTTAGAGGAAGAGTGTGCAAAGGAGATGACTGGGATATGTTTGAATTAGCAATTAATCTGAGCTATCAATGAGTGATGTAAAGGAAAACTACCCTACGTTTGTTTGTTGAAAGTGGTTTCAGCAGATTATATCTGTTGTTTCTGTAAAGAGAACACAGATAATCCTACATCCAGGATGTTTACAGGTACTCCTGCTTCCCCAGCCACTAACCAATGTCTCATGCCTCAGTACTCACTCTTTTTTACAAACATGTAAACTAATTCTTTCAAGATGCCTTAGAAAAACAGATTAGAAATAAAACTTATTAATTACAAAAACAAATTATAATTTAAGATAATAGAAGTTAAATTCTAAAAATTTATCAGAGCAAGAAGAGTGGATTATACTCTGGAGCATTCAAACACAACAAGAGGATAAGGAGGCAGGCTCTTGTTTTCTGTGGTCAACTGAAAGAATGAAGCATTCACAGTCGAACAAATCCAATACCTTTAGCTTGTAGTATTCTGTTCAATCCTGTTTTGTCCAAAAAAAAGTGCCTGCTGTCTTTCTGAAGTTCGTGGCAACTGAGTGCCTGATTTATTGCATTTCTTCACAGAAACCACAAAATACGTTAAAAAAATCTGCAGAGTTCTCACCCGATGTTAGACAGATGGAGCAAAGTTTTCTCACTTTCTTAAGATTTCTGCCCTGACATGGCCAAGCTATGGTTTTGATCTGGATAAAAATGGAAAACCAAGCCAAGAAATTAAATTACAGTATATGAAAAAAATCCAAAAGCAAGTATTTAAAGCTACTGAAAGTTGTGGCATACATAACAACTGAAATTAAGCTTTCAAGAGAATTTACGAAGAATCACCTTTGAATCCAATTCACTTTTTCTGAAAGAATGTTTTTGTCAAAAATAAATTAGGCTCAGTACAAGGGTAATACAATGAAATGCAGTGAGTTGTGATATAGATGTTCATTTCATAGTCCTGTCTGACTTAAAACTATGAAATAATTAATTTCAGAGGTCCTGACAGTGAGTTTGAAAGCCAAAAATAACGTGGGACTTCAGAAAGTGCCGCCTGTGCCACTCAGTGTGGTTGAGATTGTACACCTGAAGAGCAGCAGTCAGGGTGAGGTATCTTTGGTTGCAGTCGAGGCATGAACACCAAAATTAGATGGGATTTAAAAACATATAGTGCATGAAAGAGCAGAAAAAACAATCTTAACATGAGTTCAGTTTATCAGAAAGAGATCCCACTAAACACTGGACATCTTTAAACTCCTACTCAACAGTGTTTCAATCTAATTTTTGTCCTAATAATGTTACCATGGAATTCCGTCCAGGTTTCGTCATCGCTGGCTAGTTATTTGTGTAGGTTTGTTACTCCACATTCCTAACAATGCAGCATCGACTAAGGGGTTAATTTTGTTTTCAGTACATTTCCAGAACTATAAAAATGCATTGTTGTGTTTATTTTATTAGTTACTTTTTGCTTCCTAAATAACTTGCTATATGCGGAGTGCCTGGGTTGCAGAGCTGTACAGGAGGTGTAATTCATGTGAATACATCATTGTTGCAAGACTTACACGACTTTTGTTGGAATAACGCATTTATCAAAATTTTGTATCATAAGGAGCAAAAAGAAAGAAGAAAGTAAGCTACCTTGCAGAATTACTCAAAGAGCTTGAAGAGCTCCGGAACAGTCCCTTGTTAACACACTTGTAAGAAAGGCGGTTGGATTGCACTCCTAAGAGAAGGTACAGCTGGATTTGCCTGTGCCCTGCTTCTTTGCTGATGGAACAGCTCAAAAGGGCACAGCTCTGGTGACAGGCGAATAATGCTGGAGGGACTCAACGTCAGGGAGACCCCCACAGGCAAATGGTTTTGGTTGTTTAATAAGATTTTGAAAGTCCTAATGGAAGTGCAATATCATACCTTCTTCCTTCCTTCAGGAAAGCAACACGTGCAGGTCTATAATAATGCTGTAATCTTGGAGCCTGGTCCAATAACTTCACCGCTGTTTTACCTTGTTTCCACACTGAATTCTCATCAGCTTTCCATGCACACTCCTACCTGATGCCTCCATCACTTGGCATTATTTTGGCAATACTATATTCACATGTCTTCTCAAACAATTCCATCCTCTTGGTAGAATCCCTTCCCATTTCCACATCATACAATTTTACTCTTATTCTCTCTGTCTTCCCATCATTTTTCCTGAACAGAAAGGTCTCTCCATTTTCTCATCTGCATCCAAATTTCTTATTTGCATCCAAATCCAGCTCTACTGCCCCGTGCTTTGCTCCTCTCCCCTTTTCTAACTAGTTTGTTAGAATAGCACCGTACAAAGCCAGGCATTGAAATGATAACCTCTGCCTTATAGGACAATTCTTCAAATATCACTGGAATAACAGCTGCCTGGAATTGGATTTACCAAGTGTCAGTAATGTCATCAGTGGTACTCACATGTACATAATTTGCCCATCAAATAACAGATGGAAAGTGAATTGCTGAGGCTGCTCTTCCATCACTGACCTGCTCCTACCATGATGCCTAGTGACTGCGGGAGGATGGAACCACGTGCAGGCTGCAGTGAAAGTGTCCCTGTGCAGGGAAACACCTGGATGTGGTCCTGGCCATGTCTTTGCAGGATGCTGCAGCTTATGTGGTGAATGCTTACGTACTTCTGATGTCATCTGCTTGTTACCTGAGAAGATCATGGCAGGCTCTGGTCCCCTATGTTATCCCAAAACACACTCAGCTTGTAAATCTGGCACACACAGACAGAAGTCTTACCTCTTCCCTCTAGACTAAGCGCAGGCAACCAGGGAAAATGAAGGATGCCTCCTGCTAGCATATCCCTGATTGCAGGGTGACGTGGCTCAGGAATGAAGGAATGCCAGGCAACCGTGGGTGATGTGCGCTGTGCACGGCTGTGGTATGCATATCCGCTCTCCTGCTACGGACTGTTGTCATGTTGTGCATCAGAGACTTACGGTGTCACCTAATTTTACGTGACTCTACCTACAATAAAAGTTTTGGGTGCAACAACATGTTTCTCTTTCATTTTCCAAGTACATGACCCCATTTTTAGGGTATCAACCAAAACAAATGTATGTGCAAAACCAAAAGTATGTGCAGAACACCTGCAAATATTTTTAATAGAAGAGGAAAAAAAATTCCTCCTCTTATCTAGGCAAAACCAGAAGCCTGGTGACGATTTGTTATCAACACGAGATGTGTTTATTCCCATTTGAAACAGTGCTTTGGGAAGTCCTTGAAGCCAAAGCAGTCTGGGCCAAAACAAACGAACAGAAATGATCGTAAGAATTTCTTTTTCTTTATTAACTAGTAAAACTTTTAAAAACTGGGAAAATGAAAGAAGGATTTGGTAGGGAAAGTAATCTCAATAAGCAAAAGCTTGGTAAGAAATGACACAAGCCAAAGAATATAACTGTACTGAGATCCACAGTCCATCTGTTTGAGAATTTTTTCAGTGTTAATCTGTTTCAATCTACTGCTGGGATAGATATTGGAAGAGATGGGTACTCTTCCTTACCATACCCATATATCTTATATTTCTGCAAATTGCAAAGATAGTTTAAAATAGTCCCTAGTTGTATGTTTAAATCACTTCCATCCTCTCTAGATTACCAGATACAGGAAAAAAAGTGGTGCGAGAGAAATACTTTTTCTCTAATCTTTACACAAATCCCAATACAATCTATAGCTGTAAACCAGTACTAAAGCTGGATGCTGCAGGGAAATTCAGAAATCTTTTCCTGTTCTTCTACAATTCAACTATGACAGGAGTAAAAAGGCTGAGTGGACCTTTTTTTGGCTGCAGACCATTCTCTAAGACATGTCCACAGCTCTTCTGTAGGCTGGCACTCATAGAATTCAGCAGAACACCTCCCAGTGCACCCACTTCTAGAGGCTGACCTGGAGGCCCATGGTCACTGTGTTCTCTCCTTCCTTTTTGCCGTTAACGTGCAGCCTCTCAGCTCCTTTCACCTCTGTCCTCCAGGAGGAGGATGAGAGAGCCTCTGTTGAAAGTTACGGCATAGCAGGTGGTGGTGGCTGGAGGAGTTGGCTGTTGGTTGCTCACCCAAGCAGCTAACCCAAAACGTACCAGGACCTGGATAGCACCAGGAAAGGTGAGTTGGCATTTTGTTGGCTGGTGTAACTGTGATGAACTGTGTAGCAAATGGAGAAGGTCATATGGAAATGGAGAGTGACCCATCATACACATGTCAACACATCAGGAAGTTCTCCAGTACATGGAAGAGTGACAAGGAAGAAAGTAGGGAGAAGAAAAACACTACAGGAATTGCGTGAATAATACTTCGAGACTGCTTTAACAGCATTTGAAGTACCCATGCGGTTGCTGCTTCCATCTGGCAAAGCAGGGAGGTGACCTCACCTCACCGCACGATGGGTGCTGCAGCTCCGGAGATGCGCACGCTGCTGGTGGTAGGTGTAGACACGTGCGTAAGAGGCGTTAGGCAAGAACGGCAGTAAGGGGGTGAAGCCAGGAGGGGAGAGAGGTGGCGTGGGGAAAAATATGCAGCAAATTCATATTAAAGATGACCTTGGAAATCATTACATGGAGCCTACTTCAGTAGTGCCTATGTCCTCACTAATAAACTGATGTAAGAGAATGTTCCACAGTCCTGGACTGATATCATCTCCACTAGCAAGCTCCTAAAATGCTCCTTGTCCCATTTTCAGCCTGACCCAACTAGCCTTCTCCCCAGCTGTTCCTAAGCCTTTACTAGAGGGTAGGACCCCAGCTCTCTCGGCCTTTCCTCGGAGGAGAGGCTGCTCTCAAATTGTGTTTCTTTGCCAAAAGGTGGGATTCTGCAGAATCGAAATACGTGACTCGTATGGATACACGAATGTCTGAAGTATGTGGAACAGGTACTTGACCTTTGCCCTTCTGTCCTTACTCTGGCTCCATCTGTACCGAGTTTACTGTATGACTGATGTGAACACATCAGGAATTACCCTGGGCACACCACACCTCAACCTATTTACTTTGACTAGGGCAGAAGCAATCGCCATATTACACTATGTATTGATTTGGGAGGCACACCTTATGATTACCTTCTATTTGGGTTACGATTGAGAGGCATCCTCCGGTATTTACATGTATGCCACTGATTTACTGTGCAACCAGGGACAATTGATTGAAACATGCTATGGCTGCATTTCTTCCTCTCCAGAGTGGGGGCAACTCTTTCCTCATGAGATTGGCATGAAGCCACATTAATTAATGTTTATAAAGCACACAGAGGATATCCTGGGGTGAACGAGACAGATACAGGAAAAGTATTCTTGTTATCCATAACAGGACAGCACATGCTGCTGGTATGTACACAGAGAATATACCCACTGGCTCAAGACTAGTGAAGTTTACCTCAAACATATCTAAGGGTGGGATTCGTTTCCTTTAGTCATCTAACACCTGGGTATCTCACCTCGTCACTGTTCTAGGCTCTTTATATTATTGGTAGAGACAGAAAACCTCAGGCAATGGCTTCTTTTATCTAAGGGTGGTAGAACGCACCTCCCTCTGCAAGTCTCTGTTTCTCCCCACTGGCTGTGAACCATAGAGCAGTTCACAGAAGATATGCGGGTGCACAGAGTCAAGTGAGATTAATCACAGGCTTACCATTTTGCTCGATCAGCTGCTGCTATGTGTTATCGATTCATAAGAATGATATGGCTAAAATATCACCCTATAAGATGCTAATATGCATTGTACCCACCATATACGTCAAGTTGGACAGCCACATCACAAAAATGATACCAGCATGTACCCAGCTCTGTCTTTGCACACATGGGTTGTTATTACCGTGTGCTGTTAGTGTACAGCCGTGACACAGGAGAATCACCTGGAAACTCCCAGTCCTGCAGGCACGAGCTCAGGTTTCTTCACTGAACACACGGCAAGCTCTAAGCACAGAAATCAAATACACAGCACGGATCTATTTAAACTTAACATGAGAACTGAGCTCGCGTTTGGAAGAAGGAGAGGAGGAGTTGGAAGAGGTGATGGAGGTGGAATGACCTCAGGTACCGATTTAAACAGCTGTAAGATCAGTGAATCATTATTCTAGATTACTGTACCTATACAGGAAGATTTTCTTGGCAGTCTCCACCCATAACACAGACCAGTTGCCATTGTCCCTCCCATCCCATGGCCAAAGCATTTTTCATGCAAGCATGTCAGAGTGTTTTAAAACTGCCAATATCCAACTTGCCTGGAAGGTATTTTTATCCAAGCCTGTGTTGTAAGATCTTAGTGGTAAGGGCTGTGTCCTTGCTGTAGGTGTGATTTCTAGCATACAAGCTCCAGAGTTTCTCGCTGCTATGGCATTATAGATAAACTATTATTATTTGCAATGGATTGACAGATACTTTTTAAACCACCTATAATCCATGGTTATCAGACACTGGAAGCATTCCACTCATGGATCAAACTCCATTCATGCATGTGCTAGACATCCAGCATAGTCACATTTGAGGATATACTGAAAGCTATTGTGACATGTTCAATATCATCATGCAAGAAAAAGCCTATAAAAAAATCCTATAAGGAATCTGAACCCAAGTGGCAATAAAAGTTGCTCTATATGCTATCATTGACTGGGCACTGATCTTTAGTTATATTGGTAATATTTTAGAAAAAAACACCATAAGAGTGGAGAACTCACTCACCAAGAGTACTAAAATATTAAAGCACTTGGTCAAAGAGCTCTCTGAAAGATTAAAGTTGATTTTTCTCTAATCTTGAAACACTCATGAATTTCAAGTGCATTAAGGAAAGCGTGTCCAAATGTTAAACTGGTTGATTTCAGAAACTTGTAACTCATTAACATGACACGGATTCAGGGCTCAATTGAAAAGGTAGAAATATGATGCCATGAGAAAGAAAATAAAATATATAAGCAATTAATGTCCCTCAGCCTGGTGTTATGAAATAGATTTTGTCAGATAGGTTTGCTGTTTGAAGATCAAAAGTCTGACTGATAGATGGCATTAGTAAGTAAGATAAAGGTTCTGTAGGCTCCTGAATTGCATGAGTTTATGAAAAAAATTAGAGATGCAAAAGTTACTTAATTTAAATTACATGGAGTAACAAGGAGTGAAGTGACAGAACAGAAAGGGTAAGTGCAAATAAAGAGCCATTCAGCTGTGAGTGGTAAGAGCATTTCTGAGACACTGTGGCTGTATCTGGCATTCACATTTCTAAAAAAATACTGAAAACTTGGAAAAACTTGGGTTGAATGACAAAGCATCTGGAATGTATGCCTAATAACAAAAGTGAAAACAAGACCAATCTGGTTTTCAATCCAGTAAAAAATCACGAGGTTACTAAATGAAGACATACGAATACCTACATAGAGAGGAGATTACTGGTAGTAGACTGATCCATACAATAGGGCAGAGAAAGTGTAACATAGTGAAAAGCTTCAATGGGACATTCAGACAAGAAAAAAATGATGATAAATAACAACTCAGAAGTATTTCATTCAAAATAGAAGAGAAATGGAAACTCATGTATGCCATAGAGACAAAAGATACAACAATGTAGGCTACATTCTTAAGAACAAGTTTAAAAGTATTAACAATAGGTACAGAAAGTTGTACAAGTCTATGCAAAGGATGAGGTAAGGAATAGTACCAACCTCACCTCACCATCAGTCTGCTCAGATTGGAGTGCTGAAGTTTACTAAAAGTTTTGAAAATTAACATCTAGAGTTAAGGGAGGGAAGATTTAACTTCTGGAGCTGAAGGTGAATCACAGAAGAATTTAGGTTGGAAGGGATGTCTTAAGAGCAGTCAGTCCAGTCCTCTGATCAAAACTTAAGACAACTCTGAAGTCTGAGCAAATTGCTCAGGCCCTTTGGCTTCTGAGTATCTTTTTCCCAGATGCAACTCCTGCCCTTTGCCTCGAATTCTTCCTCTGTGCACCTCTGAGAAGTGTCTGACTCTGCCTTCTCTGCAGCTTCCCAGGAGGTCGCTGTAGACAGCAACAAGTTCTTCCTGAAGCCATCTCTTCTCTGGGCTGAGCAAACCCAGCTGCCTCCATCTTTCCTCCTATATCGCATGCTCCAGCCTCTTGGTGGTCCTCCAGTGGGCTCAGTGTGGCCGAGTCTTTCTTGTACCGAGGAGCCCAAAATGGCAACATCATGGCAGATGCTGTCTCGCCAGTGCCAAGCAGAGGGAAGAAGCAGCTCCCTTGTCCTGCTGGCTACACTCTCGCTATTGCAGCCCAGTATGTGGTTGCCCACCTTTGCTGCAAAGGCCCACTGCTAACTCATGTTCAGCTTGTTGTCCAGAAGGACCCCCAGGTCTTTTTCTGCAAAGTTGCTTTCTAGCTCAGTCCCCACCCTGTAATTTTGCATGGTGTTATTCTACCCCAGATGCAGGACTGCTTTTTCCCTCATTCAATTTCATAAAATGTTCATCAGCCCATTTCTCCAGCTTGTCAAGGTACCTCCAGTGTCAGCTCTATCATCCAGCACAATGACTGCTCTCCCTAGTTGGATGTCGTTCCACTGCTCCACTGTCAAAGCCATGAATGGAGATGTTAAACAATATTGGTGCCAAGATGAATGCCCAAGGAATACCACTTACAAATAACCACCACAACACTTTCAGCCTGTTACCCCAGCCTTTTTTTTTCCCCACTTTGTAATTCACCCAGCTAGTCCCTGTCTCTCTTGTTTAGCTCCAAAGATGCGGCAAGAGACAGAGTCAAAAGCTTGACATCCCTCATCTTCAAATCCAGTCATTACGTTGTAGAAGGCAATTAGGTTGCTCAAGCACAATTTGCACTTGGTAAATCCATGCTGTTTTTTCCCAATCACTTTCTTCCCCTGATGTGCCTGGACATGGCTTACAGAAGGATAGGCTCCACTGTCTTCACACAAAGCCTGAAGTCAAGCCAATTGGCCTTTATTTCCCCAGCTCTTCTTCTGTGGCCTTCTGGAAGATGGGTGTGACATTTGCTTCTGCAGTCATTGGGAACTTCTGGTCATTGCAGCCTTTGGAAGGGATAGAGAACAGCTTTGCAGTGATATTAGCCATGCATCCTGCTTGGCTCTGTGTTCAAATTGCTTAAGTAATGCCTAACTCAGTCTTCCTCTAACATTGGTTGTATTCCACCAAATGCATGGGAACCCTCAGAACAGACTTTGCCAGTAAAGACTGGGGCATAGAAACCTCTGCCTTCCCATCTCCTTCATCACTAGGTTACCTGTCCACTTGGCCTTAAGTCTTCCTCATGCTGCTTTTGTTCCTGTAGAAACCATTCTTGTAACCCTTCATGTCTTTCACCAGTTTTTACTCCGGCTGAGCTTTGGCTTTCCTAATTCAATCTCTGCACGTTTGGGCATTCCTTCTTTATTCCTCCGGAGAAGCCCATCCCAGCTGCCATCTCTCGTAGGCTTCCTTCTTCCATCTAAGCCCAGTCAGGAGGTCCCCACTCAGCTAGTCTGGCCTCCTAACAGCCGCATCGTGTCCTGCAGACAGAAGTGGATGCTTCTCATGCTGAGGAGGTTGCCCCTGAATATCAACCTGCTCTCCTGGGCTCCTTTGTCTTTCAAAGCAGCAGCCCCTGGGACCTGATGCACCAAGAATATCCCTGAAGTTCTCTCTGTTGAAGTTCAGAGTCATTATTGCTACTTGTCTCTTTTGCTTTCCATCTTCAAATCCTATGGCTTACTAGGAGTAGACCGAACAAGCCCAATTCTTTTGTTACTAGAATCAGCTAGGCAGAAATAAAAACAAATTTTATTATTCAGCAAGTTTATTTAAAAGAATAAAGATTTTTTTTTCATGTTGACATGTATTAATAAATTGATCCTCAGAGTACGTGAATGTCATTATAAACATTCTATTGTGCTCTTTTAATGCAGCATCTTTGGCTTCCCTCACATTTTCAGTTGCCACTTTCTCAATGAAAAGGCAAGTATTATGTTTCTGTTTGTGCTTCTGCCTGTAAATGACATGAAGTAGATGTCCATAAAGACCCTACTGAGGTCCACAGAGTCCTGTTTACACAAGCTGAGGATCTGGTCCAACTGTTGCTTTGTGAATTCTTGAGTTAATTCAGATACAGAACTATTTTTCTGTGCCCATGAGTGCCTCCATTCCTATGATTTTTGGGCAGCTATTACAGTATCTGGTTGGCCTTTGTCATTTGAGCATACTCTAATATTGCCTGTAACAGACAGACCTTCTTCCAGTATCAGGCTTCCAAGGTTTTGCTTTCAAGCATCCTGCTCCATTACATAGATAAGACCTAAAATTTTGATGCAAGACCTGAGGCAAAATAAAGGTTTGTGGCTAGATGTGGGGTTGATGAAATGTGTATATTGTATGCACCCACTCACAGGCAACAGCTGCTTTTTAAAAAGCACAACAGTTTAGTGTGTCACCTTCCTTTCTGGAAGTCCATTTAGCTGTCACGTAGAGTTGTGACTCTTACCTTGGGAACAGGTGACTTCATTCCCACCAGACCTTTATATCCTGGTAAAATCTTCCTGAGTATTAATTGTCTCTTGTGCCGAGACTGGATGGCTCACAGGCTAGCACCAAGCCCAGTGCCACAACACCCTGCAACAGGCAGCGCACAGCAGCCCGCCCTGGGGATTTCCCTGCCTGTCCCCAGACAGACAGATGGACATATGGCAACTTGGGCGGAGTGTGGAGACGAGCTTGCAGAAGACAGTTTCAAGGTCCTTTACAAGGTAATGGCTGTTTTTCTGATTTCAACAACTAAATATTCTTGTCTTGTATTATCTTTTTCTGCTCTTGCTTTGTTCTCTTAAAACACCATTGTGTTAACACACACAACAACTACAAAAATTTCTTCTGAGAAACCTGCCAACTAAAAAGCTTTAGAGCAGCCACTGCATGAAATTGTACAAGAAAACTCTTATAAATTTTGTGAGAAATTTGGAATTTCACTATACAGCATAGGAAATGGTCTGTCTTATATGTGTCTGTCTTGCCTACAACTACTTAATGGATCTTCAAGTTCTTTCAAAGCGAGGTCCAGGGCCTCATGCCTGAATGTGGTGCTGGAAAGAGCAGTGAACCATGGGTTTATACTAGTGAGCGGACAACGCTTACCTAACTTATGGGAGATCCCAACATTTTTGCTCTATTCCATTCCAAAGAGCTGGAACTGTCATTGCTTTTCTCTAGGCTTGATTACACTATTCATAAAATGAGGTTAATAGTACCCGTTTATCTCAGTAGGGTGTTACATGGCTAACCTGCTGTTTATAAAATGTATAACCCTGTGGCAAATAACTTCCACATGATCTTCTGGAGATAGGACAGCACGAGCCTCTAATGAGGACTGGCGTTCAGGCTGTCTGTCAGGACTGTATGGATCTACAGAATATTGCCCTGGTAGAGTGAAAGGCTGTGCACCAGGTCACACCAGTTCAGAGGCCCAGAGGCTGACACAGATTTTATATAACTCCTTTACCACAGCTTTGTCCTCACACATTGCACAGATAAAGGGTATGCCCAGCACCGTCATTACTACCCATACTCACACAGTCACCCAGCTTGCGTCATCAGCACCCCTCCACCTAACTCTATTGCTGTAAGCGGCTTCTGCAGGGGACTGTGCCCTATATTTCAGGCCATTACTAGTGCAGAAGCAAAGGTGCAAAATCATCCCTACAAACAGCTACACGCCTTCAGAAGGCTGACACACCCAGCGAAGGTGTGGGTGCAGTAGCAGTGACACACACCTATGGAAAAGGCTGGATTTGGAAGTTCGCGAGGTGCTGCAGATCTGACTATACATGTTGCTGTCGTTTCAACATAACGCACTCAAAACATCAGCTGATAGTTCTCCAGCATGTACGCATCTGAAGCCTTCATTGCAAAAGCGTGCTTGCCACACCTCGCAAATGATAGATGCTGTGACAGATGTCACTGCAGATAAAACCCTTAGCTGTGTAAAAGCATGAGAAACCATGTAAGAAAAGTATCAGGGAGGCAGAATGAGATAGCATGCATACAGGTTTTTATCATCCTTGTGTCTGTGAAACACTCATTTTTAAAAGGAAGCTGAAACGCAGGGAAAGCTCTGAATGTGTACCTGCTGGGTACACAACACATCTCATATTTAGCTTCTTGGTTAGGGGGAAATCTCCTACAGAGGATTTAATTATAAATTAATCTGTCACAGTGGGACTGGGAAGCACTGGATTAATGGCTCCTTTTCTGGACCAGTATAGAACAGCAGCAATTTAAGTTGGATGCAGCCCAGCACCACAGGCCAACACTTGCAGTCGCTGTCCATGTTTGCAGTAAGTGAGGTTAGTTCTTCAGTTTAAAACCGGTAAATATAATGATCTGGAGTCAAACCATAGTTATAGTCACTTGGGAATAAAACCTGATGTAGCTTGGGAGAAAACTGTCCACCACTTCCCTGGTCTTCTCCTCAGGAACAAATTTTTGGGTTAAAAGATGAAGAAGAAATGTCAATATGTATATAAAGTCCTGTGGAAACAGAAGTTGTATTTACTTCACTAGGAATTCTTTCTGTTGGGTCTGGCCCTTGAGCATTTAAGCCAGGTTATTACAAATATTTAGATATTTCAGACAGAGCCACAGCAAAAATGGCTGATGTTCAAGACATGATGGTACAGACCAGAAATCAAATGCAGTGCTGGTGCTGGCAGACGAAGTGAGGTGGAACTGAGTGGGAACTTGCATCCAAGGTAAGTTTCAGCCAAAGCCTGCACTGAGTATTAACATCTCTGGATACTTTCTGATGCATCAGTCCAATATATTTGGTTTTGAAAAGACCTGTTTTGATGCAGCTGAATGTATGAAAGGACAGCTGGCATCTAGCAGACAGTTTAGAAGACAAAAGGGCTGGATCTGTTTCAGATCCTATGGAAGACTCCCTGTGCAAAAGCTCCCTGTCTGCCTGAGTTACCGCAATTATGGAGTTAACAACATCTTATGTAATAAACAAAAAAAATGAATCAGTGCTGAAAGACACATTGTTGGTTTTAATGTTACTACTTTTTAAAAGTTATGGTTGTTTATCAGCTAGATAGCTTTAATGCAAGGAGCATATAAATTTGACAGGCTGTGCAAGAAAATCCCATGCACAGCAAATTGACATGTTAATTTATTTCATAATTTTCCCTCTTAAAACATCAGTGGAATCAAGCGAAAAATATGATAGCTCAATAGGTAAAGTCATCAAAACATGGACTTCTGAACAATTTAAATTTGGTCATGCTTAGCGCAGATAATACTTTGTGTATGCCTTCCTTACAGGCTGTCCCCTACCATATGGTGTAGCATTTAGATCTTCTGTCAAATGCATTGATTCAAGCACTTTTGTGGTTTCCCACCAGGAAAGTTCCTGGTTGTTGTGATTCTCCTTGTAGCAAGGCAAAGTTCTGTTTTTGTCTTCTGGTGAGCTGCCTGGAGGGATCACTGGTGGCAACATACAATCTCGGACTGCCTTCTTCCTACTACATAAATATTATCCAGCATACCTCTATTTCCCTTTCCCCTTACAACAACCTCATCACTAACCTGAAGCAAAACTTGACTGGGAATGCTTTCAATTACTGCAGAAGCATCTGCTCATTCATCAAATGTTACAGTAGAATATGCTTCACTGAAATTCATGAATAAATGCTTTTCTACATGCATTACTAAATGTGCTGATCATCTGGACTTTGTAACATTCCTACCGGTATTTATTTGTGTCATGAAGAAGCAGAAAATGGCTTGAAATAGTTCTGAAATTAGGTATCTCTATTTTTTTTTTTTNTTTTTTTTTTTTTTTTTTTTTTACAAAAAGGTTTGGAAGGAATACAGTTTGTACTCAAATGGGAACTGGGAGTAGACCTTCCTAGGGGCAGGTTGTCCCACAGCTTCCTGTTACCTTCTGCACCTTTCCTGAAGCACACAGACTTGCCTGGTGCCAGCAAAAGCACCCTGAAGCACCGGACAAATGGCCAGGGCACAGCTGGGAATTTGTGTGTTGCTCTGGGGTCAGCTGCCACAGGCCAGGTCTGTCTTTTCCAAGCAGGAATTTGCTCATTTGAGATGTCCAGGTTTTAGGAATGTATAGATTACCAAGTAGAAGATGACAACACTGGCTAATTAATTATATTAAAAATTCATCTTTTTATGACTACCATGCTGCAGATTTTTCCTTGGAGGCTGCTTCGATGCTATACCTTTGGATGCCTTCCTCCTCCAGTTCTCTTTAAATACAAGACATGGATCTGAGCTTTCTTAGAACCAGCTCATCTTGCTGGGTGCACAAACATAGGAAACTCGCTGGGATGTGTTTGAAAGCCCTCAGATACAAACCTAATTTTAAAAGCATGCCCACAGGCTGGAAGTTAAACTAATGAGAATAGTTTGTCATAAAATTCATCACGTTTTTCAAAGCCAATGTCAAAGCACAAAAGAAGCTACCCTGGTTAGACTGTCATCTTCTCCCTGTTTTCCAAGATCTGCAGCTCTGTTGCGGCTCTTCTCAAGGCTTAATTGCTCTGTAAAATTATCTATGTACAATCATATTGCCAACATAAAGGAATTAATTGCAGTCAGGAAAAGTTATCTAATTTGAAATAGATGAAACAGTAAACTGGAGCGTATAACTATTTTATAAACAATAATTATTGGTGTCAATTGTGCAAAAAAATACTTCCATAGAATAAATAAATGATCATTTAAATAAAGAAGTAAGCATATCTAGGCTATTATATAAATAATTATTATTATGATTCTGCATTAATATTGCTAGTATGTCTTGTTCCTCTTTGTTCTTTGGTAGGCTGTGGATCTTTACTCCTTGTGTTGGTAGCACTCTGCTTAGTTTGCATCTTGCCTGACATCAAGGATGGCAGGGGAGTGCAATCCTTTGTCGTGTCAATTCATCGAGTAGCCCATTGTGTTTCAAACATGTGGCCAAGGCAAATGGCCATATACCAATCTGAGAATTGTGACTCCTTTGTCAGGTTTCTTTTCTATTTAAATGGTAATGTTTAAAAAAGTTCTGAAGACAATGCTTTAGACAATGCCAAAAATGCATGAGGTTTCTAACTGCCCAATGACATGCTACAGCGGTTTCACCTAAAGGAGGCACAGGAACCACAGCTAACACGACGCTGTCTGCCTGCAACTTGGAAAGCAGGCTGGTGTTCACCATGCCCTTCCCAGTGACAGACCCATTTCAGAGCTCTCACCAGACCTCCTGCCATGATGAGTGCCATCAAAATAAAATGTAATTCAAGTCAGTGCATTTCATGCCGAGTTTTGTTTGACTCCTGTCACGTGAGAGAAGTAGCAGCTGTCCATACATCAGTGTGCAGTAACCTTGCTTCAGCTCCAACTTTGAGGCAGCATGGGGATAAGCTGGACTTCCCTGTCCATCCAGGCCTCCAGGGGTTGACACAGCTCCTCTTCCTTTTCCCGGTGCAGGTGATCCCTGCTCCCAAACACCTGCTGGTTTCCAAGCTCCAGACATGGTGGCTCTGCTCACGGTGGAGTAGCTAGCCGTGGCCAGCGTGCCTCTCCCATCCACAGGGCTGGGATCGCAGCAGCCAGGGCGGTCCAGGAGCTGAGTGGAGGGTGACTCACTCAGGAGTGCGAGCTGTGCTCACCAAGACAGAGTGACAAGAAGTGACACAGGTGCTGATGCACTGGAGGAGGGAGAAGTAAGATACCATCAGATCTGCTGTCTTGCCAGGAGGAAAGCTTGCAACTTGGGTGGAGCAGCTCCCCTCCTGTTCCTCAGTGGGGAAAGCAGCCATCCACACAAGGACCGTGGGAGAGGGACAGCAAGAGACGAGCTGTCAGGAGGAGATAAGAGGCAAAGGGCGTGAGGAGCAGCCGGTGCAGCCACACCAGGCAGAGGGTTTGCTGGGGCTGAAACACGGGGTGCACAACGGCTGAACCCGCACTGCACCCGCGGCCCTGCCGGCCTGTGCCACAGGGACTTCTTCTTACGCAGCCCCCACAGCGGTCTGGGCCAGCGAACCTCTCTGGGCCCTGACGTGACCACAAAGCCCGGGAAATGGAGGGGAGAGCATGCGAAAGGCACCTCGGTGGTGGCTGCATGGGGCTGGGCAAGTTTCCCTGGTCAGGCGAAAGCCACCAACCAGTGCTTGCGGGGCAGGGAGAGCGCGCGATCCTGCCGCGATTGCTGGTTTTATCAGCGCGGGGAGGGAAAGGGATTTCAGCGGAGGCTTCTTAGGGCAGTCTCCTGAAAAGCCGACACCTCAGTAGGAAAAGCTGGAGGTCAAACGAGCAGCGCTCAGTGCCTCGGCCTGTCAAGCGGGAGCGCGAGGGGAAGGAGGAAAGAAGAAAAACCCAAACTGCTAAAAAAAGGAAGAAAGGAAATAAAAGTTGACTGAAATATCTATTCCCCCGTCTGCTAAAAACATACTTATTTAAAACAAAAAGGCAAATTAAGATAATAATCCCCTCTTTTCCACCCCGGACGCCCGCCACCTGCTCGGCCGCGCTCCCCACAGCCGAGGGGCGCCGGGGCCCTCGCACTGCGCCTGCGCGGCCGGGCCGCCGCTCACCCCGCGGGCAGCCGCTGGTGGCGGGCAGCGAGCCGGCGGTCACGTGACAGGAGCGCACCCGCACCGGGCGCTGCGGACGGTCCTGCGGTACCGCGGCCACCGCGCCGCCCCTCCGCCCGCCTCCGCGCCTTCCCCTCCTCCCTGCCCGCGGGGCGCGGGAGAGCCGGTGACGGGAGCGAGGCGGAGTCTGGAGGAAAAGATACCGAGAGATAGAGATTTAAATCACATCCCCGGCTGTAGAAGGGCAGCGGCAGCAGCAGCCGCCCCGGCGCAGAGGCACGGACGCACGCGCCGACACAGGTCTGCCGGCTCCGCCGCTGCTGCTGCTGCTGCTCACCATGGCTGCCGCCGCCGCCGAGCCCCCCCGCATCGTGGGCCTGGTGTCCAGCGTGGTGAACGACACCCTCGAGTTCTACCGCTGGACCTGGAGCATCCGAGGTAAAAAGCGGCACCGCCATCGGCGAGCCCGGCGCCCGCTGTCACTCAGGCGCCCGCGGTTCAAAATGGCTCCGTCTCCCTGGAGACGCGCCGCGCGCTGAGGCGGCGGGTGGGCTTGGGCCTGGGTCCCCGGGCCTGGGGGGGGGTAGGGGGGGGTGTGGGCCGGGCCCCTCCGCAGCCTCCTCCTCCCCTCGGTGTGCTGGGGCGCGCTGGGTGTTCATCCCGCCCGTGTAACGGTGCGCGGGGCATCTCTCGGTGGCAAGGTGAGGGTGTCCCCGGGCGGCTGCGGGGGCAGCGAAATCCGCGTCCCGGAGCCGTCGCTCCTGCGGTTCCCCGTCGCCGCAGGAGCGGTGCCCCGGGATGGGATGCCGGAGGTAAGCGAGGGCCCCCCGGTCCCTCGCGGCGGAGCTCGGGCAGCCTTGGGCTCCTGCGGCGGCACCGCGCGGAGTTCAGCGAACTCGCCGAGGAAACGGCAGCGCAGGAGCTTCTCGTTGTGTATTCGGTGCCTTTGCGCTGTTTTCCGCTGTTTTCCGTTTTCAATACGCTCCGTTTTTACACCGGCAACCCTTGAGTGCAAACGTGGAAGATGCTGAAGGCAGAGAAAATGTTGTGGAATATGGAGAAATGCGAAAAAGCCGCTCTCGGTGCTGGGACAGCAGAGGAGATGGTACCTTGCTGCCACGGCCAGTCGCTCTGGAGGTGGCTGTTGTGAGTAGCCTTGAGCAGCAGGCAGAAGAATCGCTTCTCTGGATGTTTTCTTCATTTTTTTTAATTGTTCACACGATGATAAATTCTAGGCTGTTTTGATTTAAACCTAGACGAACGAAACTCTGGAGTGAATGCGACTGTGTGGCAGTAGGATAAGTGGGATCGCGGGGCCTTCGATACAGATGGGAGGCTCACTACTGCATCAGCAGTCTTGTCTTTTCCGCCCCCCTCCCTTCTGCCATCTGTCAGATAATAAATTAATCTTGTGTTATAGGTGGAGGGAGCTAACTTTTTTTCCCCACAATTTGCTTTCCCAGCCTATCATCTCTTTTGTGCCATATTTTAAAAGTTAGGCATGCATGTGTATTTTTTTTCTTCTGTATTTAAAACCCGGCAGAATATGAGATCAAATGAAAATGCTTGCAGCAGCACTGCATTGTAATCTGCCAGCCTTTGCTCTCTTCCTCTGCCTCTTGCAACATAAAATTGTTTGTAAGTTGCCAAGTAATTAATGAAAGAGATGCTGTTGTAGCCATTCAGTAGCATTTTCAGATGGATATAAAACGGATGTGGGTACAAAGTTGCTATCCTTATGGATTACATGATTTGTTTGTTTGGAAAAAGATTTCAAGTTCTGATACATTTACTGAACTTAGAACATGTTATTTAAGTCTATATATGGACCACATTTGTTATAAGCAAAAAATGAACAGGTGAAAAAAGAGGGGTGAAAAGGGAAGTTTAAGTAATGAATGTAAAGATAAATAACTTACATTAATACTAGACAAAGGGCAAAATTTTCTCTCCTCCTCCTGCTGCTTTGGAGAATCTGTAAGCAGTAGCAGGTTGACATTGTGTTGGCACCTAAAATACGCTTAAGGTATTTTTTACTGATTTACTACTGCAAATTTTGAATTACTGCTCTAAGTTCAGTAGTGTGGGTGAAGAGTTTCTTGTTCAGATTCTGGATATCAGCAGCTCCCTGCAAGGATAGTTTTGGACAGAGCCATCAGAAGCATGTTACTGTTCTTGTTTATTCCCAGCAGTACGGAAGGAAGGTCCATCTGTAGTTTTTACAGTCAGGTATGGATATGTGAAACGCAATATCACACAATATAGTTACAAGGTGGCTCTAGATAAGAAAGTGTCATTTATGAGGCAATGCTGCGTTGCTATTTAATGAAATAATATCTTAATGCCCTAAGTTCTGTTTAAATACCTGCTGAGTTTGCTGGTTTTCTGCATGCGTCTTCATTCAGAAAAAAATAATAGCCTCCATTTATCGTCTCTGTGTGAATATACATTAAAATCATGAATTCAGCACTGTTGTGTGAATTCGTGCAATTCACCTTTGTGTCAAGAACTATGGCAGTGATGTTGCTCAACAGAAAACACAAATTATGGCATTGCCTAACGTTCAATATCATTAAATAAAAAACTATACCACGCAGCAAAGTTGCTCAACAAATGATGCCATGCAATAGCATTACACAATAAATCATACTGAAACACTACTACGCAGCAAGCTTACACAATAAAATGTGAAGAAATTTTATTCCCACTACTACTCCTACACAAAAACTTGTAATTCATATAAAAGCAAACTTGCTTATTCTCTCCAGTTTTTTATTCTATCGTTTATTGGACACCCAGGTCTGTGTTTAGCCCTGTTTTCAGTGTTCAGCAGAACTGTCCTGCCACCACGTGTTTCTTGATGCTGCCCTGGTGTAGAACTGTGCCAGAATGTCCCATTGAGTCTTGTGTTGGTTTCTTTTTGTGCTGTTTAGATTTGGTCTTTTTCCTCCTCTGCTTTGTGCTACTTAAAAAGCTATTGACCTTTTCTGAGACCAAAAAGAACCCCCCAAAAAAAGTATGTGATAAACCTGTTTTTTTTTTAATGTCACAATTATCTTTTTTTTTTTTTTTTTTTTTTTTTTTTTTAGATTTTTTTTTAAGTTTTTTTTTTTTTAAGCATTAAGCATGCTATCTAAAGCTAGTTCGTTTGTGCATTTGGGGTTTTTTGGGTTTTTTTTTTTAAAGTCTTGCATTTGGGAATAATAACAGTATGCTGTGACTTTTTCTCCATATATATCATCAAATACATTTTCAGCCTTAGCTTAATATGTTTTTCCTTGTAAATCTGCTGAAATACTTCTTTTCTTTCCTCTCCTTCCTTGACTATCTCTTTAGACCCCTTTTTTGAAAGCCTAAAATCGATTGTAACCATATAGTCACCTGAAAAGGCTGAAGGAGATAATTTAGGAAGCCGTAAACTATAAGGAGATGTAGAAAGAACATGAGTGGTCATCAGGAGAAAAAAAAGATGTTTGACGGGACAGTCACTATCAGAGAAGACGATCTAGGAGTTCCATGCTGTTATTTCTGTAAGGGCAGGGAACTGGTAATGTGTACTGGGTAGGGAAGGGCTTCCTCCTTTCTCCTGGCTCAGTTAGCTGGCTGAGGTTAGAGCTGACAGGATGGATTAAGGGTATGATTAGATGACTGAGCAAGTGACTTAAAGGGAGGTTCCAGGCTGAGTCCAGGGGAACTATTAAGCTGAATAACTCAGGACACAATCCAGGAAGGAAGAATGTGGAAATCTCAAAACATGAGTGAAGAGACCGTTGGCGGTTGGGGAGGGGGAGCAGGAGACTGTGCCTCAAAAAGGAGATTTGTGAAACCCTGTAGCAAAAAGATTTGTTTAGAGGAATTTGAATGTCTTGAGCTAAAGAACAGAAGGATTTACCAACTTTGGGTAAGAATGATAGTTCTTGGAGCTCAAAGTTAAAAGAACGCAGGGCCATCCCAGGCCACACGGGACTGCTTTGGAACAGCAACTATTTACAGCTGTTGCAGTTAATAAGATTACAGACTTTTTCCATCAGGAGGAAAGGAGAGTGGAGAAAGATGCAAACTTTCACTTTAGTGGTAGTCTTCTAAGTGGCATCATGTTCAGGAGCAATATCAACCATAGCTTTTGCCATTTGTCTCAGAAGTGTAGGGCAATGAGAATGGGAAACGGGAAACTTCCAGCTGCTTGCCTTCAAAGTGATGAGGTGGAGCAGCTTCCTTGGGAACTCAGATCGCCATAAAACTTCTGCCAGGAAGATCTTGGGGCTAAGTTAAGAGTGCTTAGGAAGTTCAGGTTCAGTTTCTTATTTAGTCCAGGGAACAGAACTGGAAGAAAACACGTTTCTTCTTATTATTGCCTTGTTCTTTCCCCCATGCAGAAACCAAGCGTGGCCAAAGGATCCTCAACATTTATGCTTGAGGAAAGTTCATTGGGGTGCTTAGCAGAATGGTCTGAGTGCAAGTAGTACCTTGTGCCAAAGCTGGAGGCAAGCAGAATCCTGTTGAAAGTTCGTCAGAGGGTGATAATGTGGACAAGGAGAACGAAGGGTGAGATGAAGGTTCATGAACCCTGTTTCACAGAAACAAAGCAGAAGGTGTTCCTAAGCTTTTGGAGGGCCGTCTGAGCATCAGACTCGGTGATCTGGCACAATACGTGTCTTGCAGATACACTTTCTTCCCAAGGGAATCGTTTTTTCAATCTGTGACCATGACTGCGTACCACACAAGGATAAGGCAGGAATAAATGCACCATAACCTGGAGAAGCTTGTGCAATTGGGTTTGGCTGTCTTATGGCAGAAACACAAAGCAAAACCTGTGGCAGAAGCAGGAAGAAATTGATTACAGAAATAAAGAATGTTAAAGGTTAGATTATGGGAGTCTACTGTCAACCAAGCAGAGCAATAGGGACATCCTAGTTTATTTGATTCATTTCTTTAAGCATCATGTTTAACTGCCGGTTAGTGGAGGGAGGAATGGACTTTATCAGTGAAGAAAGAGCAGCTGTTAGTATTGAAGACAATTTTATAGGTGTTTGAGGGAAACTCCACTACCTTGCATCACCAGGAGATTTTATCAGATTGCAGAACTCAAAAGACAGATAACCAGAACAAACCAGATACCAATCACCTTTGGAGATGAAAGCTTCATTCAGAAAAGTACATTACTGTAGTGGAAATGCCTGCTTAAAGATTTTGGATCAACAGGCTTCAAGAACTCAAGCCTGAGGGAGTACCCTGAAGCAAAGCTGACACTATGGATGAGGAGCTGAGTTGTGGGTGGAAGACTTCTCTTTCCTAAAGTGGAGGAGGAGGAGTCATAGGTGGTCATGTGCAACTCCCAGCTCTAGCAAAGAGATGAAGCAGAAAAAAGCCTTCACAGAGCACCAGCAAGAGTGTGATGCAAGCTTCTGTTTGAGCACTCATCAGTGGATTCCGGAAGCAAAAGGAAATGTTTGGACAAAACGGCAAAAACATAACTGAACTTCTGAAAATTCCTTTCGGGGCTGTGGAGATAGCATGTCTTGAAATATCTGGAGGAAATAAGGTGTTACAAATACTCTTAAAGCTCATTGCATGGAAAAAGGTTGGAAAACTGGTTTATACAAAATTTAACTAAGCTGATTGCACGACCTTAATACCTACTGCAGAAGGCCAAACGACTGAATGTTTAAAATTGCAGCACACCGTGAATTACTGCTGTGGAGTTCTCGGCGGATCACGTTTCTCAGCTGAGGCTGCATGTCATTGTTGAGGTGCAGATCAGCACGTGGTGCTCGAGCCACACACTGCAACAAGAGTTGAAGAATTCCTGAGCAGTTGAAGTGTCTGTGGCATGAAGCAGATGCGTTCATCCTGCGGACTGCACTGGTTACATAAATTGATGGAGAGTAAACTGGTGTTCCTTGGTAGCTGTCTCTAGTTGGAGAAGCTTGACTGGAAGTTGATGGTGGGAGTCATTCTGTATTTGTGCTGTACTCAGAGAGAGCAAAGAGGCGTGTAGTGGGTGTGTGGTTATAGCTGTGGAAGACCAGAAGAGGTTGTGTTCAAGGCAGCTGTGCTATACTATCCTGTACAGCCAGGACAGACTGGCAAAGGCTACATAAGGACAACTAGGAGAGGAAGGTGTAGGGAACATAGGCTGTAGTTCCTTTTAAGGTCTTGTAGATCAGGAGCCATGAGGAGAGATGCTTTTTCCTGCGCCAGTCCAGACAGGTTTTTGGAATTGCTCAGTTCATATGGAAAGGATTAAGGGAGCGCTTTCATGAAAGATGGGTGAATGAAAAGGCTCCAAGCGGACATGGAGAGAACTTTGGGAGGAAGAATTTGCTAGGATGCAAGAATAGAGGAGGAAAAGGCTGTGGTGTGTAAAGAGTTTTTTGAGGTAAGGCAAATGGGGCTAAACATGAGTGGCCTGAAAAACTGGAGCTGAATGAGAGTTCATTTAGGTAAAAATAATTGGCCATGGAAAGAATGAGATCTTAATGAGACCTTTGGATTTTAAAGAGTGTTGGTTTGAGTGGAGTGTGCCTGGAGCACAGAATTTGGAACAGTGTGCTTTTAAAGGCAGGTTTGATCTATGAGGTAGGACTTCTGTGACTAATGGACTGTTATATGACAGGGCTTTGCTTTCTCCGGGTGTATCTGAAAACAAAGCTGAAGCTACCATTGCATTTTGTAAGGAATTCTTGTGTGTGGGACATTCTGACATCTTCTTTAGGAAGACGTAAATGGGGGATTCATAGTTTCTGAATCTTGTTCAGGTGGCAGGTGGGTGCAACCATGCTTAATTTTGTCAAGACTCAAGTGCTGCTGAGCAGATGGACTTCGAGGTCTTGTGGCATTTTAAGGACATAAATGAAGGCAGCTCGGAAATTCAGGCCTGATGAGACTTTGCTGTCAGCTCCCTGGGGATTTTCGGGACTGCACCCTATAAGTACCTCCAAGGCAAGCCTAGAGATGAATTGAGTGCAAAGTGTTCTGATTTAACTCCCATTGTGTATGCTTGGATCTCAAGATAAAGATGAGCTAGTTTACCTTTCTCTCATGGAAGCTGAATGGGAACATGCTACCTCCATTTGGCTTGCGTGTGATGGGAGATACTGGCATGCCTGTGGGCACTAGCTGCTTGGTTCTGTCAGGTTAACTCGCTTATCTGCCTGCAACTCAACTCCTTTCTTGATGTACTTAAATAATTTAAATGGTTTGATCAACTTCTGTCCCGGAGTGTTCTCTCTGTCTGTGGCATTGTGTCTGCTTGTACCATGAGATTCTTCCCAGGTTTCATCCCCTCCATCCACCTGCCACATGTACTCCTCTGTTTCAGCATAATCATGGATTCTTGACTATTTGGTTTATTTCTGTCCTATTTTCCTATTCCTCTTAGCTCTTTCTGCAGTATCTCAAAAGTGTCTTCTTCCAGTTCTAATACATGTTATACTTCAGTTTGCATGCTTGACCATGGTGTTTTTCTTTTGTTTTTCTTTTTTTTTTTTTTTTCTCTGTATTGATATTGTCTGTTTCCCTCTCCCAGTTACAGCAAATATGAGAGATTGTTTCATTGCTTTGTAAATGCTCACAGAATGTTGCTGGAAGAAGGGAATTTGTAACCCATGTCTTTCACTTTTTTTCTGTTGAGCCCATAAATCTTAGCTCTCTAGAGAAGATTTTATATTATTCTATTCCTAGAGCATCATTGTAGCATCTTGTTTTTAAATGGTTTAATATAGGCTAAAGGGGAAAAAAAAAGGAAATAACAGGTGCTAAATTAAATAGCTGGGCTCTAAATAGGAGACTTCATGACCATATTTTCTGAGTTTGCATTTAATATTTAGTGGTTTATCAGGAGCAGATGTGCCCAATAGAAATACGTACACATAGATTACCCCAAAACGCTTTTATATTTAGGTCAGATTTTCTTCTGCTCTGTCTAATCTCAGTTTCAGTGATCCATGAATTTCTGATCAAGAGTGAGAAACTGTATTGCAGAAGCCATTAGAGAAGCTTGGATTTGGGGGCCGTGTGTTGCCATAAGAGGCGACACACCTGTAGGAGCAAAGACGTGGGGTTTTTTTGGGTTATTTCCCTCCCCCAGGCCCCAGATTTGTCATTTTTTGCTGATGTTGAAGGCATGCTGAGGAAAGTTCTAATTAAGTTCTAAATGTTTTGCAGTGTTCTTTTTCTTTGGAGGCTCTGACGGATGTGCTTGTGTCAGGCCCACAGAAGACCTAATGTACCTCACAACTGAAAACTTTACTTCTGTCCCTGAACTTTGAATATAAGAGTTAATGTATTTCAATTACTCCTTTTGTAGTTTTTACGCAAAACAGAATTCCCACCTCTTTCATCCTTCTGTAAAACCGAATTGATGACCAGCATCCTCGTGCTAATGCAAAGAGAAAAAAAAAAAACGGATATTTTT
>VZTO01000746.1:17965-43656 GCA_013400615.1 Syrrhaptes paradoxus | reverse complement strand
TGCACGGCAGTGATGGAATATGCAGATTCTTTATACATCCATGATGCATTCTGGATAATTACATCACTGCTCCTGCCTGTGATTTCTGAGGGTTTTGTGAGATTGTTCTGATTTGGTAAACACTGTTGAAAGTTTAAATAGAATGTTACAGCAGATACTGAGATAATTATGGAAAAAATGTGTTTAAAGTTGGATAAATACATCTGTGTTAAAAGATATTTCAATTTAACAGTATTTTATTATTATGGCTTCTAATTGTCTCATTTTAGATGTGAATTGTAGCACAAATACACAAGTTGTATGATGGCTGTGAGTGGTCTGGGGTTTGAGGTGCTGTTTGAACCTATGCAGGGTGTAGTTTTATTGTACGGGTCAAATGAAAAGCACAAGGCTTTGGACTTCAGTGATCTGCATGTACACCGCTCATATTGCAACCAGTACAGCTTCGTGGATGTGCTATTTGCAGGATACCCTCCACATACTGCAATAGGGAAGTGCTGGGAAAAATGTGTTTACCCAGAACAAAAATAGAAAAGGAGAGTATTCATAGCTTCTGCTGGAGAGAGAAAACAAACCATTTGTGTCCTGGTAAAAGGACTAGATCATATGATTCACATTCTGGAATAACAGATAACAAACAGTAATTTCTGTTTTAAATCTCATTGCACTCAAAATGCACCCAGGTTAATTTTCTCTTAGCTTTAACGTGGTTTAGGGACATGGGTTATTGAGTTGGGCGGTGTGGATTGACAGTTGGACTTGATGATCCTTGAGGTCTTTTCCAACCTTTATGATTCTATGATTCTATGAAGACATGTGGTGTGAGTACGATTTTTTTGAAGTGTGAGGAAATGTGGCCCTCATCTCACCATAGCAAATCAGCATACCTGTTTGCCCTGTGTATAAATACATACATACACATACACAACCTTACAAAATATTGGAAATCCTGTTGAAGTTAATGCTTCTGAATACTGACCTAGCCTAGGAACAGTGCTATTCTGGTATTTCATTATTAGAGAAAGAGTGTGGGACCATTCAAAACCCATCTGCAGATTCCTACTACAAGTGAGAAGGGAATACAGTTAGAAGCATGTAAGCAATTTGTTCTCACTTTACCATTTCCATATCATTAAGTGCTTTATTTTGCAACCTTAAATTTCCCTTAGAGTTTTTAAAAAGAGAAATAGAAGCAAGTTTTAAAACAAAGTTTTTATTCCACAGCTAAGAATGAAGTTAAATCCAAATTATAAAATTCAGACCCTCTGTATCACATTCATTTTAATGCTTCAGCATTTCTGACAAGCTATAAAGAAGTGAATTTTGCAGGTTACAGGTTATTATTAAAAGCTATTCCATATTAAAAATGCACAGTCAGTATTTTAAAAACAGCAAATCATATGCTGTATGAAAAGCCAGATTTTTCACCTTTATCCTTTTCTTGTACTGGCTAGGGCTTTTCAGAGATACAACAGCTGAAATCAATTTGTGTGAGGGAAAAATTTCTCTTCTGTCAGCCACTTCTGAAGCATAACTCATGGTTCCCCCTCTAAAAATCCTGCAGCAGCTCTGCAGAGAGTGAGGCTTGAACCATATGGCAGAAGCTGTGCTGCTCTCTCAAACAAGAAGTCCACAACAGAAACTTTGGGGCAAGGTGACACAGCTGCTCCTCAGCTGGAGGTTTACCCTCTGCTCTCGAAGGCTCACCTCCAGGTGATGCCCATGCCCTTTCCATCCCAGCCCCACGGCCGCCTGCCTCTGCCCTGTGTGCCTCTGGGCTTCTGCTTCACACCCACCTGAGCCTGGGGCAGCACTGCTTTTGGGTGCAAGAAGCAAAGATTTATGATGCTCAGCTGGTCATCTTAATCTGTCCATCGCTATACTGAGCTCCCCTGAACGATCTGGTTTGTCCCACTCCAGGTCTGAGATGGGTTGTGTCTTCCAGGTGTGTTTACAGGTGAATCTTCACTCCGGTGCCCATTCTGGTTCTTTTTTCCTATTTTCTAGGAACCACTACGTGCTGCCAGGTTTCTTGTTCACCCCTTTGGCAGAGCTGATGCCCTTCTGTTACACCCTCTGCAGTGCTTGGGGCAAGGCAGAGTTCAAGGGATTTCTCCCCTGGTAGAGGGCATTCGGGTGTGTCCAGAGGGGCTGCGAGCCCCCCTTGTTCCCCTTCCCACTGGCCGTGGTGCAGATTGAGAGTCTGGATCGTAGGCTGCTTACAGCTGCATTTCGACTCTGAGCTAGATAGATTTTGAAGCAAGATTTTCTAAAATCAGCTAAGTGTTTTTACAATGCTAATCTCTGTTGCATTCAGTTCAGTATCGCCAGGGTGGTGTACAGTGTGTGAGATCAGTTCTTCCCTACGTACAAGGGAAGCTAGGAAACAGGATCACCAGTGGTGTTTCTCTCGAGGAGCTGGCATGCTGGCAGAAAATGAGATTTCATAGTCTGCCTGGCATTCATTACTTTTGTATTAACTCCTGCATTTATTAATTTACATGTTAATTTTCTGGTTTGCCACTGATTGTGCTCTATTTTTGGTTCCTACTTTTCTTTTTCATGTCAGGTTTTGCCCTTAAACATGTCTGGCATGTGGTTATCCCTTTTCAAAGATAAGTTCCCCTCGCTGTCCCGAAAGGAAATGTGTTGGCTGTGTAGTTCAGAAGGCTTCATGGGTGAATATATCTGGGGATCTTTACAGCAAATTAAGTGTTTCTTGGAGATGATGCTATTTTTGCTTAGTGTCAGGCATCACCCTGTTAATATCATGCTCTATTTACAGAGACTCTTGTCCTTCCTTCTCTGTACAAAAGCAGCTTCCTTTCCGTCTTATCTGTTTCCACCATCGCTGTCTCCGGGATGGGAAACGAATTTCAGCGAGACTGTGAATAACGAGATGAGTGAGTAAACCACCCAGAGAGAAAATACGGAGCAGAGTGCCAAGCAGCCTGACCCTTCTGCCCTGGAGGGGTGAGGTGATGGAGGAGAGGGGCTGGGCAGAGGGTGACAGCAGCAGTTTGAGGCACTGTTGCCCCTGTAGAGTTCCTCTGGCTGGTCAAACAGCCCTTTCCGCCTCTGCAAGTGCCCCGTTCAGCTGCTAACGGCACATGGGTTGGTTTCTCACTGTGCCCTTTATGGGGCTGTAACAGGCTGTAACAGGAGCTAATGTATGGGTACAGGCACGGCTGCCGTGGCCAGGAGATGTTAATGTGGGCAGCGAGCTCCCTGTCCCCGTGTAAAACATGACCCACAGGTCTCACACCCACAGTTAGCACCAGAAAGTCTTTCGCAGTCACCCGAGGGCTTCCCTCCCAGTGGGACATTTATGACCTGCTTTAGAGCAAAACAATGACAATATCTCTACTTTTGCACCTTTTGCAGTCGTGTACTGAAGTTATTCTGAAGTTATTCTTCACATAAATTGTGAATCATTCAGTTGGAGGCCATGCCAGCTGGTCGTACAGGCTGCAGTGGTTTATAAATCGCCGTTTGAGGAGGCGAGCTTTTCTCAGCCTGAACAGAATTGTCTGCTCCCAAGAGCTCAGCTTGGCGCATTTTGCTCCTCTTCATGTGCCTCTCTCAGTTCTGCTTCCAGAGATCAAGCACGGGCAGGGTCAGCATCTGCGACTGCTGAGGCAGCAATGCATTTTACAGGCTTCCAAAATTTGTCTAGCTACCCAGGCAGAAAAAGTGTGTGTGACTGGTCTTGCACCTTGACTAGTACCTTGAACCAAGTATTTCCACAGAAGCCAGAGACATGTTAAAAACCTGCTGCTTCTCTGCTAAATCTTTGCAGGATTTGGGGCTGCCTCTGGCAGCTGTACTGCACACGTTGGATGGCTTTCGTGCCCAGACACACGTGCGCTGCACATGTCCTCGTGGTTTGCTGGGCAGTCCCATGGGATGCAAAGTGATGTGGTAGTACCAGCCCGGATTAGGATCATTCTTCTGTAAGAATTTACTGCCTTGAAATTAGGGGCTGTAGTTGAGTAGAGACGCTCTCACTTTGTGATGCTCAGTCTCCAGATGTGCTGTGTTGTAATGACACCCTAAATGGCAATAATTTACACTGGAAGAAGGATGCAGAAAAATATTTCTGAAAGGGGGTTTCAAATTTTGGAGGCAGTGCTCCCACAGGATTAGTTTTAAATAATTACAGCGGTGTGATATAACGAGTTTTAAATAGAAATCAGTGGGGCTGCTTAAGCTCTTGTAAGATCTGAGAGCCTGGTTTTTGGTGTCCCCTGTGCACAGCTGGCCCACCAGCCTAGGAGCTGTGATAGGAGGGGCTTGGGAAAACAGGCTGGTTTCTTCTGAAAAGGAATGGGTTTGACAATTCCTGGTGAAATGTTTCATGCTCAAAGAACTGTCATGTTCCAAGAGGAAAACATTTTGCCCAAGAAGTTTTTAGCAATGGTGGTGTTTTGGGGTTTGTGGGTTTTTTGTTCCTACATGTGAGTTAGGAAGATGTAGGTGAGAAGATAGCTAAGAAGAGAAGGTGCAATTGCTTTATTGTGCTGTTCCTCTTCTTCCCGTTTCTCTGACAGTGTCCAAGTACTTTATCATATAAGGGATACGGCATGTTAGTTTCTTCCCTGCTAGGTGAAAGAGTTAAGTTTAGGGCTAGGTTATGTCTGTGGACTGCAAAGTGCCTGCAGTGCCCTTGTGAGTTTGGCTGGGAGACTTAATGTTGCCTGCATGCCATCCGCCAGTGACAGCTGCACCAGAATGACCTGGGGAGACACAGGTGTGTGCCAGCAGCACCTGCCCCTGCACTTACGCTCTATGGAGATGGGCAGTTTATTTCCTGATGTATTTATTCCATTGCTTTTCCATCATCTGAGGTTGCTTTAATTTCAGCTTTCAAGTTTTACAAACCACTGTGAAGGAGGAAAGTTAGGAAAGTGTGGCTTGATACAGGGGAAAGGTATTGGTTTACTTTACTGAACATGACATTGCCTCTGTCTGCCCCTTCCTCTTTTCTTGTCTTCAGATGGTGACAAATTTGGAGAAACGACACCAGCCAGACCTCCATGGTATGTCGGTGTTGCTGGGATCCTGCTGCACTGGCTTATTTTTCGAACCTACTTCAAGTCCCCATTGCTGTTGGCGTGTCACAGCACTTGGTTAATTTGTCTGCGGTTGTGCACACTGAACAGTAACCTTGACACTAAGTCATGCTTCGTTTTCATTAAACTAAGTGCACCAAAGCAACAAAATGAAGCCATTTATTTTCACATTCAGGTTTCCCCGAATGTGCTGTTTATGAGAAAAATAAGCACCTTTGCAACGGAGGAGAAAAATTTTCATCCACGTTGAACAGGGAAGTGTTGTTTTGTATTTATGTACAACTTTTGACTGCTGTCATAACAAAGTAAATTCTTGAGACAATAGTACATCCATCAGAAAGTGTTCAGGCAGTACATCAGTCTGTAGTTTCTAGGTTTGGCTGATAAAGCTTTCGTATTGTGCTCTGTCACATTAATTTATTGCATATTACTTTCATGGCATGTGGTACCTATCTTTAAATCTGTATATAGCTCATTTTTGCTTTCTTTCTTTCTCTGTATGCAAACCTACTCTTTTTGAACTCGGATAAAATCAACTGCTCCCCATGCCTTGGTGTCTTGTGTGAGAATTTGCTCCTTATCGCTGTGCAGTAGAAAGCTTTAGGACTTTAATTTATTCATAAATATTTCAAGGGTCTTTGCTTTCCTTGTTATCTGCTTGGTTTACATAGATAAAATGCCTAAAATTCTGTGAGAATAAATAGGGGCTCATTTGTAAAACCTCCGGAGGGACACTGGCTTCCCAGCAAAGGGGAAATACGCTGGCGGCTCCTGCCAGCTGCCTCTGCTGTGGGGTTCCCCTTTGCTCTGGGGTGCAGAGATGCTCTGTGAGTACAACTCCTGCAATGCAGTGAGGTGAGCCCAGTGAAGAGGGAGGAATGCTCTGGGCTGTCAAAGAGTTTCTCAACCACACGTGCGAGAGGAAAGCTGTTGCTGAGTGAGTGCTGCCCCACGAAGCAGGTTCCTCCGGAGGGTTTTGCTTTGTAGGAAAAATAACACTTTCTAGATTGTGCTTTATAAGCTAAAATAGCAGAGGGACGGTGTCTGCTGATACAAGACAAGGTTTGGCAGCTTGGGTGGGGACCTTGTGCCCCTGCGGCAGTGGAGGAGTCGGGCGATGCTTTGCTTTAATGAGCGAATCCAGCCCATCGCCCCTGGGCGTCCGTCTGTCTCTCCGGCTCGCAGGCACACACAGACACGGTTTTTTACTGCCACGTGTCTGGTGAGACTGGGCCAGCACCATGCTCCTTAGGGATGCTTACATCTGCCCACGCCCACGTGCATTTAATAGCCCTGATTTTGTTTCTTAATTGGTTGTTTACAGTGTGCAGAGCTGTGGAGGTGAAGAATAAAAGAAGATGAAGAATAAAAGAGCAGGGATTTGCTCTATAATATATATATATAATATATATAATAAAATATATAATAAAATATATAATAAAATATATAATAAAATACCGAGCTGTTCCATGATGAAAAGAACTAACAAAGTCTTGTTACTTCCTAAGTCTCCCCCTCCTCCTCCGCTGCTTCACTCGGTCCCTGGTGTTTCTGGCAGAGCTCGTCCCCTCCTGCCCTGTGCGGGTACCGTACTGCTGGCATCATCCTTGGCAGGGGGGGGACGGACAGATGGCATACCCCGTGGGTCCCCATTCCATTGCCTGGCTGGCACACATACAGGCCTGGGCGGCCCAGCGGGTCGAACGGTCTGGTGCTGCGCTCGCTTCGTGGTTTTCCCCTCTCTGACGCTTCCCCTTGGAATTCTGCTGGCCAGCCAGGGATGTTACAGAGTCCGTGGGAACCCCGTGCCTCCTGTGTCAGAGCTCTCTTCTTCTGTGGGATGGGGCTGCTGCTGGCCGCTGAGTCCACAGGAAGAAGGACGTTTATCTTGTTCCCTTAGAAAACTGGCCTGAAAAGGGAAAAAGCTGTATCTAACCCCTTTTTGTCCTTTGTGTGGAGCCTGCCTCTGTTCGAGTTGTGAATGCTTCAGGGCCAAGAGCTCTGCATGTGGGAAAAGCGTGGAAACATTTGAGGCTGCTTGTTGCATTGAAGGGTGCTAGCAGTGATGTTGGGGCTGCATGAACTGCAGGCAAGGTTGGCTTTCTACATGGCGATTTTAAAGGGAGTTTAGAAATGTTTGTGATTTTGTCAGATTAAAACGTTTAAAAGCAAGTTAAAGAGAGTTTATTTAGGAGGAGAGACCCAGCAGCACACATGGACTAAGACAGTCCATGTCGGTGCTGCACAAAGACCCGGGTTTCATGGGAATTTTTATTATAGAATAAACCTGATGCTTTTTTTAAAAAAAATGTTTAAAAAGAATGGCATGCACGTGTACTTGGAAGTATACCATTTTGGTGCAGCTCTACAGAGAAAGAGTTCTTTTCCTACTACTTTTAAATTCTTGGCACAGCCTCTGAAGAAAACTAAAACTGGCCATATTTGCTTGACTTGGGGAGGGGGCAGAGGTGGAAGAGAAAGCTTGGGTCATGAGTAGTGTGTTTTGCCACGTTAATCATTTAGCATTTTCTTTCTTGAAAATGAGGAATCCTGCTGTTATTCTGAACATAGTGTTTTAAACATGTGCAGTGGTAGGGACAAGTGGATGTATTTATGTACATCTATCAAACATGTGTATGATGTGACCTCGCTTCAGCAAAATATTTTGCTGCTTCTTTGTGCTGAAGGAAAACGAGATGGTTTGGAACCACAGCCTAAAAATTGTCAAGTGCTGCAGATCCGAATGCAATTCTGTGGTTTTGTTCACAAAACTTATTTTTAGATTGGCCTGTCTTCTCCTTGCTGGAGAAATAAATCAGAAGTCATTTACGAACAGCAGATAAAGAATTGCAAAACTTTGGGCTGGATGCCCTTAGCACAGGCTGGTGGATTGATTCTCCTGAAAGTATTATAAACTCTCCTGATTTTTGCTGAGGAGTGTAGAATCCGGCTTTGGCTGCAAATGTAATGCATCTTGGAATATGTTGGACTCAGCTTTGTTTTTTTTTTCCCCTTGCTTTTTCAACTATTTTTTTTTACCCTTTTTTTGCGGGCTGATGCTTCTTAAGTTCTGTGTAGCTGCTCCCCTGGTTTTTTTGCAGGTGAAGAGGTTTGTACACCCCAGCCATTCCTATACATCCAGATCTGAAGTTCTGCAGGGCAGGTGTCACTTCAGCTGGCAGTGTCAGCCTGGTGTTGGCAGCAGGGTGTCACTGCTTCCTAGCAAGGGGACACACGCAGACCCCCGGTGCTGGTGACACTTCCCCTGCTGCTCCCATGGCCTCGACTGCATGTTCCCTTCCTTCTGGGACTTCTGCAGCTGGAAAAGCCCCTTTCTGTGGTGCAATGCTTTCCTCTCTGATCCACCCCCGGTTGCCACCTGTTGCAAAGTTAGAGGAGCTCTTGCCCTGTTTTTTGCTTGTCTTAGGGTTATGCTCACCAGGGCAGGTACCCATGAGGATTGCAGCTGTCACCTCAAATGGGAAAAAATAGTGTGGTGGGGCTTGCAGAAAATATCTTGAAAGCTCAGGGCTTGCAGAAAATATCTTGAAAGCTCAGGACACACAGAAACTACCCAAAGGTATTTGTTTTTAGCTTGTTTTTCTGTGTGAGTCTCATACTGTTATGCTGTCCCCCATTAATAACTTATGATTTTGTGCAAGTCCACCGGGCTTGGCAGAGAGGGGGGAGTTCCGTTCCTACCAGTTTTGCAGAAGTCAACCTCAGGTGGAAGAGAGGGGAGAATGACCGTGGGTGGGCAGGTCCCTCGCTGCTCCCAGGGCACCTCAGCAGGCATCTGCTGGTGGCCCTGCCATTCCTTGTAGACCTCTTTTGCTTCACATCAAGGTTTTGAGGTCCTGAGCCACGGTTTGAAGTACCTCAGTTCAGCAGCACTGTGCCTACCAAGAGAGATGCCCCAAGTGCACCCTGGCTGGAAGTGTCCCCAGGCTGGAACCATCCCCAGGCCTGGTGTCCCCACCAACAGCACCAGGCATGAGGGGTAGGAGGGACTCAGCCTGTCTGGGGGTGCCCAGGGGGTTCCCATCAGTCAGGCTTTAGCAGCTGGGAGCTTGTCAGAGACACGATGCAACGGTTGCCTCTGTTTGGCCACATCTCTTCCTGGATCCTGTTTTCAAACTGGGAGAGTCATTAAATGATCAGTTTAATCGCAAAACGAAGCTAGAATTATAGAACAAAAAAACATTTCCCCCCACCTCCCCATTTCCTCCCCCTCCACGGACGGTCCTCATTAAGGGATGTCATTTTCCTGTAACCCAAGTGACATCCAGGACAAGCTCAGAGTGGATCCAGTTACTGGGCAGGCGATTGCCATTGCGAGGCTGGCTTCTGCATGCTTTGCGAGTTTTACTGAATATTTTTAGTAACCCCAATTGTGTTTCTGGTAGTGCTTTTTTGTAAGCACCACTGGGAATGTTTGTAAGTGTAGCTGTGCTGTTTTTAACATCCTAGCATCTCTAGCTCACGCTGGCAGCAGCGGAAATCAACAGAGTTGAACGTGAGCCCGGGATGTTACTGGTTTGTCGGCATATCCAGAAACTCATACGAAATTCCTTTGGGGTCAAGTCCACAAAATTTTTTCAGTGAATCCGGTGTGATAATTAACAAACACATTTATTTCATGCTGAATGAGAAGATTAATTTCAAGGGGTTTTGTGGGGGCTTTTTTGCCTTCCGAGTATTTTTGGCCTTTATGCAAAGAACATTTTGAAACTCAAGCGTTGAGCTGAGGAAGCACACCACTTAATTTTGAAAATTTTGGAGCACATCAGCTGTTTTGGAACTGCTTATGCATTGACAGAGGCATTTCAGTGGTATGAAAATGGACAGGCAAAATATTTTGATGCCGTGGCTACATGTGTGCATGTGTGACACGCACTGGGAAGTCTTGAGGGAGAAGTTTCACCTTGTTGTACCCAAGCTTGGCCCCACCGGTTATGAAGTCCAGCCTTGCAGACCCCTGGGTGGGCAGCTCCTGCCTTAGGGGGTGTTGATGGTGGGGAAAGCCCCAGAGTGGCAGGGGTAGGTTGGTAGCCTGAATCTAAGAGTCCTGAGTCCCACATCAGCAGCTGAAGAACAAGGTGGTCATGTGTTAACTCTCTTCTGAAGACGCGCCCAATGTTCCTGGTGCAGAGACCTGGGCTAAAAAAGGGTGTTTGGTTGCTCGTGACAGCACAGAGCTGCTTCAGGCTTCCCACAAGGACATAATCCTGTGGAGAATGAGGCTTCTGCTAGCTGTGACTTTGATGAGCAGCATGGGTCTTCCCAAATAAACCCAGACCAGAACTGGAGATAGTTTTTGCCTTCTCGAGAACAGATTACTAGGTGTTGCCTCATGCTGCTCTGTACCTTGTCAAGGGAATATCAATTAACTGACTTCACCAAAAGATGTATTTTTCACTATGAGGGTGGTGAGGCACTGGAACAGGTTGCCCAGGGAAGCTGTGGATGCCCCATCCCTGGAGGGGTTCAAGGCCAGGCTGGATGAGGCTTTGAGCAACCTGGGCTAGTGGAGGGTGTCCCTGCCCATGGCAGGGGGGTTGGAACTGGATGATCTTTAAGGTCCTTTCCAACCCAAACCATTCTGTGATTCTATGATCCTATGTATCAGTTTGATGCAAAGGAGGTTTCCTAAGGGAAATGTCAGGTTGTGTCTTAAGGAAATGATGGTGGGAATTGTAGGAAATACTCCACAAGTTGAACAAGAGAGCATCATCAGCCTCTCCCCAGAGGCACGGCACAGTCTGCCCCTCTCCCCACCTTTCACCACCCAGGGAAGACACAAAAACGGGGCAAGTCAACACCAGTGTGGCTGATGACTGCTGCAGTCTGGAAACGTCAGCGTGGAGGAACGGCTCCATTTCATCTCCATCTGCCTACTTCTCTTCTTTGATATTTTTTTCATCTTCCTCAGATTGCTTCTTTTGCTGTCCTAATCACGCTGGAAAAGGTTATTTTGGATGTTATTTAAGAAAAGAATTTAATCTGACAGAGGCCAGGACTGAGTAAATGAAATTTGTTGGAAATGGCTGTTAGCACGATTTCCTCTCGACTTCACTTTACCCCCTATTACTGTTAGAAACACAGCATAAGATGCACTTCTTAGAAAATTCAGTTAATGCATTTTCTTTTTGTTCATTATTATATGTAAATCTTTTTAACACTGCAGCCCCTTTATTTTACTCTGTACGTTTGATTTCTTAACAGAAAGCTACCATTGAATTGCACATCACTGAGACCTGTGCACAGCTCATAATTAAAATAATTCATGTTGTTACCGTGACGGGCTGGTCAGTGCGTGTGTAGTGGTTTTGGGAGTGGGAAACTCCACTAAAGCTGGGTATCCATAAACCTTGGCTTTTGAGTTTAATTGTTACCAGCAGCATCAGCTTCCAGTTACTGGGCTCGGAAGCTCACCAGCAGAGGAAGCTGTGGTGTTGCCTTCCAGAAGAGCCAGGAGCAGTGGTGGTCCTTGCTCTGTCCTTCAGGATGCCACTGGAGTTCCCTTTTTTAGCCCCTGTCTTACTGAACAGCTTAAGAATGTTGCTTAGGGGTAAACTTTAACTCCTAAAGCATTTCTCCCCCAGCTGCTGTTTGCTACAAGGGCGCGGGTTCAGATGTACCGTAGGTAGGTGTGTGTTCTGAAAATGCTCTTTCCGTTTTGGTACAGAAAAATGGGAATTCAAGTTCATTTCTTGGGTGGCCCTGGCACTGAGAGGGACAGTTGAAGTGGCACTAGATGGTTATGCTCAGGCCCCTGGAAAACAAAACACATCCATGGTCCCCGATGAGCTGAGTGTTTCAGTGCCCTTGTCCTGTGACTAGGGAGGAAGCAGATTAAAGTAAGATAGGATTATTTGAGAGATTTTAGGTTCTTGATTACAAAAGCAGAAGCATGCTCACTGCAGAAGACAGAATTTAATTGTGGGTTATATTTGACCATAAAGCTCATCAGCAGTGGCTCTGATGCTCAGCTGGGGTAGAGGACTGCCTCACCCCATCTCAGAGACCACGGTGAAGCTATCATGTCTCTGTTCTTTTGGTACAGATGGAGATCCCAGCGGTTCTCCAGAGACACCACACTCTCCTCTTGATCAAGATGGAAGTTGCTCTCTCCTGCTTTGTGTCACACCACTTTTTCTGCCTCTTTCCTTCCCTGCTCCCACCAGATTCACATCATCATCTGTTCCCTGTTGCTTGGAGCTGGCTTCCAAAGCCACAAGATAAGAACAGCTTCTAGGGTTTCAGTCTAAAGTGAAGATGGCACAAGAGAGAACACTTACAAAAAACTATTTTTGACATTTCCTGCTTTTAAGAGTATCTGTTCTAAATTGTACCATTTAGTATCATTCTAGAGCTGCAAACTAAACAACAGGACACCTGCTCTGAGCTGCACACACTACCCTACCGTAGGAAGCTTAACCTTGGCCTTTGTAGCCTACTGATTAGAGAGACCCTTGGGTCATCGGGTCCAGCTGCCCGCCTCTGCTGGCAATCGTAACAGACGGTTGGTGCAGTGGGCTCTGCGCGTCTCCCTTATGGCACAGGGTTGAGAGGTTTTTTCACCACCCAAGGGCAAACTGAAGGGTTTTATTACTTGAGATCTTTAGGCTTGAACAGTACAAATCATAGGTAAGTCTGAGACCATGCTTGCTCTGGGGGAAAAAAAAAAAAAAAAGCTTTGAATTGCTTGTGTTGAAGTTATTGATAGCTGTGAGTGCAAGGGTAAAGAGGGCTTCCCCAAAGAGACCGTGTATGTTCAGGAATACCCATGCAACAGCTGCCCATCCCATCAAGACATGGAGTGGTGAGACTCAGAGTCCAGCCTGGCCCCCAGCAGCATCCTGCTGGACACGGAGGGATTTCAGCTGCAAAGAACTTTTTTTATCTGTTAGGGGGAGCGCTTGCAAGAAGGGTGGATCAAAGGACCTTAGTAGCTCCAGATGAATTGCCACACACCTCGTTAATCAGCTAATAAAATGCAATGGATATCCTGCACTTGGAAAGCCAAGTGAGAGGCCCCACAGTCCCTGTGAATTTCCCGCATTGTCCTCATTTAACCTTGCTGTGCAGTTGCTTTTCGTTTTTTTAAGACATTATTTATAGAGTGAATATTAGCGCAATCCTTTCTTCTTCAGCAGTTGGGAGCATCCTCGGAAACAACAATGAAGTGCAAATCAAAAACCAGAGACCCGTATATTTTTGGAGTTTATTTTACAAACCTGTTTGTAATGGCTAGAGAAGAAAACACAATTAATAAGGAAGCAGGGAGTGGAAGCTGTGTTCTTTTATCCGAGTATTTGTTTTGGCAGTGATCTGGAGTTCTCTGAAACACTGGCTTAATTGTCTCTCAAGTTTGCCAACTGTAATTTTCTCCCCTATTATTAGAAATAAGGGCATTTTTTGGTTTGCTCAATGAGATTTATTTTCATAGCAAATGCATTATGTGTATCCTGTTCATGTAAAAATCCAACTTTTTGTTAACATCTTTCATTTAAGTTTATTTTGTGGACCCAAGCTCTGAGATTTAGCTCTAAGGAGCCTTAGCGCATCCTGAATTGGACCATGTGTGAGGGGCTGCTTCCTACCAAGTGATCCCCTCTGGGGACCCATACCCAGCCCCATCAGCCTGTAGGGCTTGGAGAGAAGGAAACGTAGTCAGACCCTTCCCACCCTCCTGAGCTTGAGCATTTTCCTCTGGTCGAGAAGCAGCTGCGTCTCCTCGATGGGTAACCTCTGTAACCGATAACAAGCTTTTTGCTCAAAGCGTGGAAGTGCTTGGGTTTAAGTTCTTAGCAGCCCTGTGTACATAACAGTTGTGCATTAGATTTTTAAAAGTGAGGTCTAAAAGCAAGGAAGGAAAGCATTTACATTACTTTTGATATGGAACCTATAGTTTTTGTGTTTTTTTTCACATTTTCTCTGAAGTAGCCAACATAAAACTTTCTCCATAATGAGCATTCACGTTACTCCTGATATTGACTGCAACCAATTAAGACAAAAACACCAACTATTGCCTGGATATTGAAAAGTGATGGATGTTGGCAAGATGAGTGCTGCTGCAGAAGGATTTCCTGTGAGTAGTAACTCTGCTGCTGGTGTTTCATGTAGAACGTGAAATGAATCGGCAACGCCTGCCGGAGAGGACAGCGTCGCTGTACAGTCTGGACTCTGGGGAAGCCGAAGCAGTCATTAGAACTGGCAAACTTTGCAAAAGTATTTATGGTGCTGTACAAACAGTCACAAATGAACAAACAAAAGTAACATTCGTGTGTGCTTTATCCAGTCTTTTCTGAGATCCTTCAAAGGAGAAGGCTTCTTCTGTTCCTCAAGACCTGTTCTGCTTCTGACTGCTGCAGTGTATGGGAAGGCTGCTTCTTACAAGTGCTCCTTATCCACCAGAAAAGAAAACACTCAACTTTGTAATGGGGAAAGGAATCCAGTCTTTAAAAACCATCTTTCAATTTATACTGTTCATTTTTCTGGCAGTTCCATATGACCATTTGCTTTAATAATTTCAACATGTTCCCTTTTCTTTTTCATTCAATTTTTTTGCTATATCATTACCTGCTTAGAAGCAGAATTTAACCCGCCCTTTGTGTTGTTTTTTTTTTTTTCCACAAAGAGGTGTTTGCAAGGCTGATGTTAGAATAACTGGTATCTTTTGCAATATAGGATATCCCAAAATAGGGTATGAATCGAATTAGCATTTAGCAGTTTTTGTCATGATCTGGTTGGTGTAAGTTTCAAACAGCTCTCTGTAATGAGATTTCTGTATTTATAGTCATCTTGCTAACCGAAGATTTTCCTGGGGACTTAGAACTTGTATGCTTTGACACATTAAATACTCTTCCTTAATAGCAAACGACAAATTTTGCTAAACTCCAGTGAAATTTTGTAGTATATATCAGTAATGTGTTGGAGGAAGAGAAATAAATTACAAGAGCATTATAGCTTTTAAATATTTCATTTACAATCCAGAAAAGCAATTAAAATTTAATGAAATAATGAGTTTGAGAGTGTTGCAGTGGAGAGGTTGGGTGTCAGCTGCATGATCATACTGCTGCTTAGTAGTTTACTGTAGTTCAGTAAAGAAGCTGTTTGTAATAGTCTGTGATCACGTTCCTCGCCCATGGCAAATTCAAAGTAATTCAATTTAGTTTAGATTGCAATGAAAATACAATAAAATTTAAGTCCTATTACTTTGCATTTATCTAGGCCTGAGCATATGTCTGAAGAGGTCACTGCACACCAGCTGACACAGAAACTTGTGAACACTTGTGATGAACTGTGTGCTTGAGCCCTTAATTCTGCCTGGGAAGGGAATCCCAAAAAGAAATTAAAAAAACTTTAACTATGTTAAATCCCTCAGTCACTTTATTCCATCTTAGCAAGGAGTACAGTACCTTATATTTAACCTCAAAATGGGTTTTATGGACTTTAGCATTCTTTGTGGTGGATCCGTGTAAACCATCAAAAATGTACTTTTCAACTTATTGAAAAATATTGAAGCCAGCCATTCTGACTTTTCACTAAGAACAGGGTTGAACTTTTTTTTTTTTTAATAGTTGGCAAAAAAAAGTGGTTTCTGTTATCCTGAAACTATTTGGAATTTGGGATGATTGGCTAAATAGGTTTGGATGGAAAAAGGTTTCAAGCTAAAGTGGTAATGCTTCTGCTTTTACCAATTACGCTGTGATTAGGAGATGATCATGAAGAATGTGTTTAAGGCCAAAAGGAATTGAAGCCACATCAATCAGCTCTTAAGAGAGTAAGAGATTTGTGAAATAAAGGTTATTTGGGGGTATATTACTCCTTATCTCTCCTTTTGATCCTGTTCCTTTAAAACAATAAAATACAAGACTGATTGACGTATTTGGTGAGCCCGAGGAATAAAGGGTGAGAGTGCCAATGCACTGGTGGTTAGGGCACTTGCCATAGACCCAGACCTGGCCCAGATGGTTACTTATGTCCTTACAATTGCTTGTAATTTAAAACAGCTTAGCACCTTGCCACCACCATAGCTGTTGCCGTCTCTTTCTTGTGCTGTTAGAAAACATGCCCAGGGAATAGCCATTTGAGTGCACATTTAAATATTTTCTTTGACTTGTAGTTGAACGATGGTTTGCTTTCCTTTTTAACTTCAATGAGAAAAGTTTCAAGCTTTTTTTAAATATATAAATCAGCCTCAATTTTATTTTCCTCCTGTTGAATCACTAAAAGAAAAGCAAGCAGGCACTCACACAGTCGCAATTCAGATCCATTTTGCCACCAAAGCAGGTGTCCTCAGAGAGGTCCAGTTCTCTGTGGCTTTGACCGAAGTGAAGTCATCTTTTCTATCTGAAATGTACGGTCATCTTGCCATTCTTGTATGACACCACTTGCTGCTTGCTCAGCATGGGCAGACTGCCTAGGCTGCAAAGCAGGATGAGTACCCCCCGTAGCAAATCTAGTATTGCAATAGGCTGTGGAAACTTAACTATGAAAGCAAAGTCTAGAGAGTTAGAGGAACCGAGCAGAAATGTTGGTGGCAATGTGGACACTCTGCTCTGTGTCCATTTAACACCTTTGCTCCTCGGTGTCACCTTGTTTGCATGGTTAGTCTGGTTATAAGGTGCTGGACCCGCTGCTGTGATCGCATCTTTGCATGTGGTTGGAGAGAAGCTTTCTGATAGATGTTGACTATTAACTTATCTGGAAAAAAATGTAATGAATTAATTTACTAGAAGCTGGAAAACTTCATACGGGAGGTCAGGAACAAGATTTCAGCGAGGATGTGCGTGTTTCAATGGCCTGTGAAAAGACACAGTGGGATGCAGAATGCAAGGTCCTGCACGTGGGTCGGGGCAATCCCAAGCACAAATACAGGCTGGGGGGAGAATGGATTGAGAGCAGCTCTGAGGAGAAGGACTTGGGGATATTGGTGGATGAGAAGCTGAACATTCCCCGGCAGTGTGCGCTTGCAGCCCAGAAACCAACCGTGTGCTGGGGGCATCAAGAGAAGCATTAGCAGCAGGTCAAGGGAGGTGATTCTCCCCCTCTGCTCTGCTCTCGTGAGACCCCACNATTTTTCACTGTGAGGGTGGTGAGACACTGGCACAGGGTGCCCAGGGAAGCTGTGGATGCCCCATCCCTGGAGGGGTTCAAGGCCAGGCTGGATGAGGCTTTGAGCAACCTGGGCTAGTGGAGGGTGTCCCTGCCCATGGCAGGGGGGTTGGAACTTGATGATCTTTAAGGTCCTTTCCAGCCCAAACCATTCTATGATTCTGTGATTCTGTGCCTGTAGCTTGACGTGTTTAAAGCAGGGTTGGCTTTCCAGCTGCCAGGAATTTGAAATGTACTTTCTTGTAGCACTTATTTTACTTTAACTGGTATGAAAAGTTAAAAATTCAAATTTTCAAGAGAATATATGTTTTAAATGTGTTTTATTTTGATAAACTATTTGACACAGGCAAATAATAATTTTTAAGTTTTTACTTAATTACTGTATAATTGTGTAATATTTTTATTTCTCAGATAATCTCTTTCTAATAGGCAAGTTTTCCAGTGAAAATACATTATCTGTTCATGGGAACATGCTCACACAGTACCTGTAGCCGAGAAATAGGGTAGATAAATGTTATGAACCTATTAGAATTCAAAATCTCTGATGAAAAATTTTTTTCAAATATTTTATTTTTGTGGAACTAAGTTTTCAAAGTATGAGTTCCAGAAAGATAAAATGGTTTTCATTGTTCAGTGTTGGTATATGGCATTGAAAGAATGCATGACATTTTAAAGAGAACAACAGGTTCCTTTTAAAAATAGTTTTAAATTCAGGAACAACACTGTCCAGTGAAAGATCACGAGAACAGTAGCAAAGCGCATACTAATGCTGACTTGAATTTATAGACTGTGTATTTTATCCTCCTTCCTAATAAACACAGAATGGACTGAGAAGATATACTGGTTGCATTTTATATTTTGTACACTCTGATATTATAAACTACTGTAGAAAATACTGGCTTTTTTAAAAAAAAGAACATCCCACTCAACGTGGGATATTTGTAGCATAAGGCAGCCTGTAGTAACCTGTCACCAGCGTGAAGCATGGCTTTCTGAGAAGTAGAGAGGACTTTAAAAAAGAGCTCGTGGAGAAAGCCAGCCTCTTGCTTTCTTTTTTTGGTTCCCCATCCCGTGAGGAAGGCAAACCCTGCACAGTTCAGGCAAGGGTGGTCACAGCCTGGGAAGCAAAAGAAAAGTCTGTAAATGTCTGTCAAAACTAAAACATTTTGGAAAAAAATTGAAGGACATCTTTTAAAGTCTCATTCAGGTTAGAAACATCAGCTTTTCCTTGGTTTACGTGGTATCTGAAGCGCCTTTAGTTTTGTCTTTTGTTGGAGAAAAAGTGACACTGCTGCTTACCCTGTGTCACAGAGCTAGACGGGTGTTTTGTGTGGTGGGAGGAAAATTCACCGTCTCCAGCCACCCTCACGCTCTGAGGTGTCCCCTCGGGGGTGAGTGTGGCATCAGGGACCCTCACTGTTGTCTATATCCTTCTGAATGCTGCAGGGCATTGGGAAAAGTTCTTGAGAAAATAGAGGCATTTTTCAAGAAAAATTAGATTTTTCTGAGCTTTTCCATGCACAAAACCTATGCTTTTGGGTAATGCAACTTGTCTTTTGGAGATTTATTTTTTTTCCCCCTGTGGTGTGAATGCAACGACTGCTCGTCTGGAGTTTGCAGCCTGGTTCCAGTAGAGATGCCAGTTTCTAGCTTTCCAGGAACCCTAGCTGCAAGAGTTCGTGGATTTTTTTCCTCTCTCTCTGCAGACGGGTGTAGCAGTGACAGCAGGGAAGGGTGCTGACCTGGTCGGTTTGGGGAAGGTAATTTTGGCCGCGTTGCAGAGCACTGAGGTGCTGTGTGCTGTGTCCTGATGCCTCCCTGGTGAGGGGCATTCAAGTAGAGACATTCTACAGCGGATGCAAATTGCTCTATTAATAGCAGGATGCCCAGAAAAATCTCCTTAGAGTGCACCAGCGACCATCTCCAGTGCAATCCTAGTGCAGCGAGAAAGCGAGGGAGTGACAGGTTTAAGTGGGATGAAAAGCAGAGGCACAGCTTGTCTTGGAGAGACCACTGCAGTGGGCTGACAGTGTGGTTTTGGGGAAGGTCTCTCTCCCTTTTTACATTTCTGTTTATAATTTGCATATTTTGTGTTTTGAGTCCTGTAAATGCCGGTATGAAAGCTCAAAGCTATGAGCTCATAGAGGTGCCAGTCCTTCAGATGACAAAAAGCTTGAGTGACAGAGAAGGGGAGGAGCAGCAGACCATGGGGAGGGTGGGAGAATCTCCCGGTATACACGTGGGACCCAAAGACGAAAAGCAGAGGTGACACCTCTGTCAGAAGCCACTGCAGCTGTGGTGGCCTTCTGCCCTCGATGCCCATCCTCCAGCTGGAAATGGTACCAACCACACAATGCATCTCACGTGGCAAACGGAGGACGTCTCTCTTCAAGCATTTCTGTGCAAGAAGGCACTGCGTCTGCTGCTGTCCTAGATGCGGGCACAGCTCTTGCTGCTGGATGCGATGGGTGCGGGAGATGCTGTCCCATGCCGAGAGAACCTTGTCAATGCCCAGCAGCCACGCATGCTGCCAGCCCAGCCTCCCCGCCCTGCAAGGTGCCTCTGCTGTGAGGCTGGGAGCAGTTACGTGATTTTGCTGAGTGTTTAAAGCAGATAAAAATAAACAGGCTGGGAAAAAAAAATACACTCGCAAAAGACCATAATTACAAAGATATTCCCGCTCCTCCTGGCTTTCCTGTTTACGTACTGATAGGTTATCTGTTTGGGGGTGTGGAAGAAGAGCAAGGGTGAGGACTGAACAAAGCAAATTACTCCCGAGTTTAAGACTTAAAAGAAATCCAAGCTTCTCATGCCATTTTCTTGTTGTAGTGTCTTTCCTCCCAGAAAAACACCAGGACTGTTAAAAAAAGGTGTTGTCAACAAGAACTGTATTTTGTCAGAGGGAAATGGAGCAGAGCAAGGCAAATTACTTGCAACGGATTTTTCATCAGATGGTGTTTCTGCTTTTGCAAAATGTCTGCAGAGTTGAAGCTTTTGGTTTTAGTTTTTAGAAAGGAGTTTCCTATAGGCCTCACGCCTGGTTTTGTCTTTATTTCAGTGTTGCTTTATTTTGTCCCCAAATGCTGGTGAAAAATATTAAGATGCTTGTAACTTTTTTTTAAAATCTCCTACTAGTCCTGCTGCTCTGTGGAAGCTGCCTTTGGTTAGTCCAGTGGGTTGCGGAGCCTCTTCGGCATCATCAGGATGAATGGTGGTTGCCTTTTGGTCTCCGTGTCTTCTTGGCAGACAACTACAAAGTTGAGTGGGAAAAATTCATCTGCTAACTTTATTGAGAGGGTAGGAAGCTGGGTTTGGCGGGCAGTGTGGTGGCAGCGTGGTTTTATTTTTGATTTTTTTGCTATGACCCAGTGCTGCATCCCCACCACGGTGGTTAGCCACCACTGCTGCCGCGGGGTTTGGGAGTGTGGCACTCAGCGGCATTGCGGTGGCTCTCCTGTATCAGTGAGATGGGTTTACAAGCAGTTCTGAGTCTTGCAGCTCTCTGTCTTTCCTTCGCCATCAGGCTTTGTGATGCTCTGAATGTTTGCTGGGGTTTGGTTGGGAAGGAGTGAGTGATTTCCTGGCGTGCTGTAGCAGGCGTAGCTTGCACATCATGACTTTGGCTTTCTCAGCTGGGTCTCCTGTTGCCATCAGGGCTGGAGCCAGGCTGCCAGCAGCGTGTCCCCTCATGGGCACGCAGAGCCACCCTCTCCCCAGTCACATCCATCTGGCAGCAAATCTCAGTGTCACCCATCCTTCAGCTTGCCGTTGCCACCACTGCTCCACTGGGGCTGTGCTGCTTATGTTATATCTGGTAAACAGGACTTTTATATTTTGCTCTGTGCGTGTGCTGTGATATGCATGTGCATGCGTGTGCATGCATATTTAAGCTAGCTGTTGTATTTTTTCAACTCTTAAAGTACTTAACTGTGTCATGTATTTGTGCTCTTCGAAATATGGGACTGAATGCCACTGTTTTACGCCGGGCTTTATGCAAGTTTGCTGATGCTAATTTAATTATTGAAATGCTCACTGGAATGAAATCAGCTGTCTCACTCTTGGAATACCATGAACTTGAGATAGACGTGTGCATGAGAGTAGCACCATTACATTTGAAGAGAAGAAATAGGATCACAAACACTTGCCTAGCTGTTTGTAGGATCAGAGCTGTGTAGCACCTGCTACACTAAAAGTAAATGATGGCCAAACCGTTCACTGAGAATTTCCTGAGACTTCTTGTAGCTTAAACAGTCGGTTTTTATCCCAAGAATTAAAAGCTAAAATTGTGCAAAGCTTCTCACTTGAAGCTTTTAACCAGCAGAACCATTCAGGCAGGTCAGTGTGCTGTGGCACATGGCTTCAGACCCATGGCTCACAGATGGATGTGTTGCTACCCAAGGAAGCAGAGGTGCTGAGATGCAAACGGGCATCAAGCAGCAACATCTGTCCTCCTAAGAAAACTTGATCTTAATTGCTCTACAAGTCTTAATTTTATCCCCACTGTCCTTTGCACTCCCCAGAGCTCATTGTCTGTTTGAAAGGAGTCTTGCAGAAGCAGCTTGCCATCCATTGAGGAGGGCAGAGGTGCAAACTCACGGAAAGCAGCTGCCTTTTTTTGGTTTTTTTGGAGTTGGCAGGATCGTGGCTGCCAGCACTTCTCAGACCATCAGGTGCCCTGCCAAGCAGAGCAGAGGTTGAAAGGGCTGGAGACCTCAGGCAGCCACGGTGTTAGTGGGCTGTTAGTCTCAGTCTTACGGATGATAATATTTATGATTTTAGTGCAGCATAGTGGCGTATAAATACTGCTGTCTGAGATGAAACTACTCCTTACAAGCCTTCGATATGCACCTGAAGGGCCTCTCTAGGCTTAGCAGCTCCCTTCTTCATACTTTGATGGAGTTTGGGTTTTTCCTCATGGGTTTGGAAGAGTTACATCATTCTGTAGCTGGCAGAAGAAAGGCCAGGGCCAGCTCTCAGGAGGGTGCTGCATGGTACCCTTCACAGCACTGCGGAGGTGAGTGATAAAATAAGTTGAATACAGTCCATGGAAAGTGGAGCCCATGGAAAATCCATAGAAATTCTAGTCCAGGGAAAGTGTGTGAGCTTTTTCTTGAGCACAAAGCACAAGTCTCCTGTAGAGGCAGGATTGAGGTGCTCTGAGTGGACCCCCAATGTGCAGCCTGACCTCCTTGCAGTGAATGAACCCACAGGGAATGTGTCAGGGGGGTCATCACTCCGGCAGGCTTTCAGAACTTGCTGCAGCAAAATAATGAGGAAACGTCTTTGACTTGAGCAACAGCAGCATAGAGTATTTTAAGGAGGTTACCTCACCTCGATCAATACCTGAAATATTTCTGTATATTGAGACAGTTGTATCTAATTGATATCATACTGTGAGAAAGTTATTAAATAATACATACGCCAATATTGACTGCATTGAGAAAAGGGCCTGAATCCACCTTGTATGCTGTAGGAATGCTGATTAAAAGTGGAAAAAATATGATCTTGCTAGCACTGTTGTAAATGGAGGCTAGCTATAATTGTTACGACTACTCAAAAGTCAAATGACTTGTTTAAGTGTTATAGAATCATAGAAGGGTTTGGGTTGGAAGGGACCTTAAAGATCATCTAGTTACAAAACCCCTGCCATGGGCAGGGACACCCTCCACTAGCCCAGGTTGCCCAAAGCCTCATCCAGCCTGGCCTTGAACCCCTCCAGGGATGGGGCACCCACAGCTTCCCTGGGCAAATTATGTTGCGTTCCTGCACCAATTCTTACTAAAATCATGCCCCACCTTCTTCATGCCCTATGCACGTTCCTTCATTTGTGGCTACAGCAGTATCTCCCATGTAGGAGAATAAAAAAATCTTGCTTTGCAATGTTTTGTCCATTAAATAGCAGAAGTTACCAGGAAGGCTCAGAACTTGTCTGGCAATGGCATTAGGCTTCAGCCTTTTTCTGCCCCACAAGCTTGTGGGACCCAAGGTGAGTCGCTAGATTTTACATTTATTACATCTGTGTTTTTTTTTCTTATCTCCCGTTTTTGGATCTCATCAACGCTAATGGTGAACAGGAGGATAAACTGGATGTGTTACCTTCTTAGTACTTGTTAAATTGAGTGTTATCAGCTTTCTGAAGCAGACAATAAAATATGTCTGGTGCATGACGTTTTAATAACAGGAAGAAAGAAGGATGAGCTTGAGTTTAGCTGCTGAATGCTTTGTTTCAGCTGCTTGCAACTGCAGTGGCCCTTTTGTTTAATTCTATAGTAACTGTAAAATGCTGTGATTGGTGTGGTTTTGGGGTTTTTTTCCATAAATCAGAGAGAGCCTGTTTTAGAAGCATGTAGCATACGCCTCTGGGATTCTATTTTCATTAGGATACTGAACAGTCCTAGATTTACATCTCTCTTTGCAGACTGCAATTACCTCTCTTAATGACTCTTTTGTATTAAAGAAAAAGAATGGAAATCTTCCAGTACTGTTAAAATGGTTTTGATCTTCCTTAATGTGTAGGAAGATAGCAGCAGAAATCAGCGAAGGGTGAGAGGAAAAAAAAAAAATGGAGCATCCAGATAAGCTTTCCTGGGTAAAGAAATGCATAAAAAGATTTCACCACTCAGGTACAGAAAGGACAAGAGGACATTTGTTCTTGGTAATGCGAGTGTAGCACACCAATAATAGTCACTTCTGGTCCTCTAAAAGCAGCTGAAGTCAAGAAGGCTTCCTTGGAAGTGACAGCGGTTTGGGTTCTGCAGTAGAAGTGTCCTTTTCATTGGAGGGATCATACTCCAAACAGCACACTGATCTGTGACTTACAGAACAGAGACTGATTTTTCACTTATATTTGTTTAATGCTGCTCAGGTTTTATTTTATTAAATAATGGGGGGGGGGGGAGAAGAGATTCATTATCTTTGATATCAGAGCTTTTACCCTTTGGTGCTGCCAACCTGCAGAGGTCACTTTCTGCTGAGAACAGGCTGGCGTTAGTTCTTCCCTTAATTCTTAGGCACTTTTAGGAGTTCTGGATATTTAAATACAGGCATTTTCAATCAGCTTGAAGCCGAATAATCACTGACTTGGTAGGACAAATTTTAAGGAGAGGGAAGCTGGATAGCGTAGGTTAGTTCTGAGCGCTCGGTGATATTCGCATCAACCCCTTTTGCTGTGCAGATGGGGAACGGGGTGGAGAACAGGAAAGTATTTCATGGAAATGTTTGCAGAAAAAAAAAAAACATGTCACATTTTGAAGCGGAATTAACTCTGTGTTTTGAACATTTTTAAACAATCCCACAGAGGATACGCTGAAAACTGCTGTCACCAACAGTGTGGGTTTATGCTGTGCATCCTCAGGATTTCTCCCAGCAGCTGTGTGCAGCTCTCTTTCCAGTAACAGCCTCGTTTTTTTGTTCCCAGTGGAGTTTAGTATCGCTCTGTCTCCAGAAGTGAGTGGTGATTTTTTTTTTTCTTTTTAAGAGCTGGTTAATCCTAAATATAACTGCAAAGCTACCTCACCAGAAAAGCAGGTACCAGTGTCTGGAGTTTGATTGTGCTGCTGAAGGGAGGCAGAGCCAGAGGTGAAGCTGCCCGCCTGCGTCAGAAGCGACGCACTTGTTGATGCCAACACCTCTCCTTACTCCTGCCTGCGCTGCCCTAGGGAAAGGGGACAGAAGGGCAGCAGAGAGAAGGTTGCTTGGAAGGGCTCGAAGTGGGTAAAGTGCTTATGGTTTCTTCAGCAGTGGCCTGCCTGAAGGGATTGCCTGGGTGTGTGGCACAGATTTGTCTTCCAAAATTCAGTATCATAGGTGCAAAGTATTTGTTTTGTCTCTAGTATTTCATATTTTGGAGTTCAATTCCATTTCACAGATATTCCTTAATTTTAATTTAATTAGATGACATGCTCTTGAATCGTCTCCCCTGTCTCTGGTCCCTTCCCGTTTCAAACCTTTAGTGTTAGAAACTCCTAAAATATAATCAAAGTATTATTTTTTAGGTTCTTTCATATTCTCAGGGTTTTGGTCAGTGTCAATAATAAGCAATCATTTGGTTGAATTCAATTCATCATTCCCAATGTAAATTAATAAGAACGACCATGCTAGATTTATTTTGTAAAATTCGCAGTTTGAAATTAGGAACTAGCAAGAACGTGGTGCAAAAACCCTGATCCTCCCAGGGAGATGCTGATGTTACATTTTATTAGTCTGCTTCCTTTTTCTCCTGTCATGTGACAAACTCTGTTTGTCCTGAGCTTCAAATCCTTTCCCGCATCCAACAGAAACTTACAGATGTTGATTTGTTTGGCTTCCCAGACCCTTTTTAGGAAAACACAATATTTGGACCTAGGCAACAGATAAGCACTAATGCTGTGTTTTTCAAACACTCTGTTCAGAATTGGGTAATAGGGTCATTCTAAGACCTTTGGTAGGATGAGGGCAATAAGAGCTCTTTTTTTTTTTTTTTTTTTTTTTTTTTTTTTTTTTTTTTTTTTTTTTTTT
>VZTO01000746.1:0-12622 GCA_013400615.1 Syrrhaptes paradoxus | reverse complement strand
AGGTGGTGAGACACTGGAACAGGTTGCCCAGGGAAGCTGTGGATGCCCCATCCCTGGAGGGGTTCAAGGCCAGGCTGGATGAGGCTTTGAGCAACCTGGGCTAGTGGAGGGTGTCCCTGCCCATGGCAGGGGGGTTGGAACTCGATGATCTCTAAGGTCCTTTCCAGCCCAAACCATTCTATGATTCTGTGATTTGCAGTAATAGAGTAATTCTTGTATCCTTACAGTCACTTTTCAATAACCCTTAGTCACATTATGAAAATAACTTTGTCCTTGGTGACATAAAGAAAATCTGTAACTTCCTGTTATTGAAAGGAACAATAATTATTGAAAAAACTTCATTCCTTCTATTCCAGCCTCTGTTTGGAAGACAAAGATCACGATTTATAGAAGCTCATCCACAGATGAATAGGAAAAAAAACCCCTGAAGTCTGTAGAAGTGATGAAAATAGGTTAAATGTGGCTGCTAAAAGGAAACAAAAGGAGAAGGAAGGATTCCACCCGTGTTTCTGTAGGGAGGTCTTAAACAGAAATCTCTCGGGGAAAGACAAATTTGGCTCTTTAATCAAGTTCTTACCAAAATGTATGTGCTCATAGACAGAGCACCAGCACAAAGGAAGTAGTGGGTAGACAGCTTTGTTCCACAAACTCCTTCTACAGGGAGGATTCTCTTTTTCTACATGTTTACATTAATTTAGCAATGTAGAAAACCAGTGTGCATTGTATCTTGAGCTTCCCTTTGTGCACACGTGGGGAGAAGCGTGGGCAGCCCTGCACGCTGTGCATGCAGAGGGAGGGCTGGGCAGGAATGTGCAGCTGCCCATCGTTCAGTGGGAGCTAGCTTGGGCACGCTCAGGCCTCTCAGGCTGGACTATGAATTCTTTCAAATAGATTTTGCTGGAATAAAAGTGCAAGAAACAAGGTGCTGTTCCCTAGCCTTAGGAAGGAAGGATGGATGGATGGATGGATGGATGGATGGATGAATGGATGGATGGATGGATGAAGGTTTTATTTCCATTACCTGAAGAGGGCACTACTGAAGACTTGAGACAGTAATAATCCCCCATGGATTATTTTATTTGGGGGGAGTGAGGGTAGAAGTAGGAAGTTTTGGGGTTTGATTTTTTTTGGTTTTCCTAGAAAGTTCAGTCAGGGCAGGTCTTCTGTGCTTACGCTCCCAGCCATGAAGATGTTCAAGCCTAGAGTAAGACCTGGGACAAAAAGTGATAGTAACATGAGAACAGAACTTCACAATAACATAGCTGTGATATGCCAGAAGATTGCTGTCCTGTTGTGTGTGCGAGTCCTTCAAGGATGAAAGCCTGATGTGTGTTAGTTCTCTTATGTGCACGTAAAGACAGACTGTTTAAGATGTTAACAACAGTTTTTCTGCGAGGAAGGGGTGGAGAAAGTGTGTTGAGAAGGATGGGATAATTGAACAAACAGAACTCAGGGATCGTGGTCTAGGGTAAGATTAAAATGAAACCCTTAAAAACATCAGAAAATCCTGTTAGTTTGTTAACCTGTAATCTAACCTTCTACCTGTTAATATTTATTTATGTGGATTCTTCCATAGCAAATGGATTAATCCTTTTATTTCTAACCTCCTACTTTTTAACATTGTAAAAGGCAGAAAAAAGAGAGATTGTTCATAGTTACTCCTGTTCCTCATGTATTTCCTAGTAGTGCTGAGTTGCTGTCTAAACCATGACCCAAAGTGTTTCCCAATCCAGCATCTGTGTGTGCACACCACTTCCAGTCTTCCTGCCAATTGACGTGTGCCTTCTTTCCTCATTCCTGTGCTGGGGTTTTACTGGAAGGAAATGCACAGAATGGGCACATGGATGGGGAAAAGAAGGGGCAATTTGATGGTGGGATTTGTGGGATGCTTTGCAGAGCCCAGGTGTCTTGTTTGTGTGCAGTAGACAGAAGAACATCCGCTCTCCTGCTTTTTTCCTGACACCTCCAGCACACTTCATGGAGGTAGTAAGCATGTGCATCACTTCATTGGGACTGCTTAGGTGCTTGGACACCCTGACTTTTGCTAGAGCTCAAATGCTCTTTCAGACCTAGAAGCTGTGAGTTATTTTCTATCTCATTTTATCCTGTATTTCTTTATCTTTCACAGGCAGTGATGTGTTTCTACTGTATTATTCCATCCCTTTGCATTTATCCTTTGCGGAGAGGTAAATGACTCAACATTGCCAAACCCAGTAGTATAAATTTGATTAAGCTGAAAGATCCCGTTATTTCACAGCAATCTTCATTCTGGAACTATCAGACAAGACTACTATCTGTCTAAGAAGGGGCAGTTTTGCACATCAGCAGTCTAGTTTAGAGGGCTGCCTCAGGAGACTGGTTTAATTCCATAGATTCAGATCAATAAGGTATGCGAGACATTTACTTCATTCTAACAACTTCATGTAGTCAGCTACTACAGCTCTGGGTAGTAATGCCACCCAGTGGAGAAGAGGAATATGGCCAGGGACCAAGAAAAACGCAACTAAGAAATTATTACTGGTAAAGATGTAAAACCACTATTTTTTGAGAAGAAATTAAGATTTTTGTCCCTTTTCTGTATTCAGTAATTGTCTTGCTATTTTCTTATTTCTGTTTTTTTACAAAGATATCTGAAATTCTACTCTGGTTTTTTTTGCTAGTCCTTTTGTTTTCGTATTATTGAACTAATATGTGTATTTTAAAATGTCACAAAAATTGTGCTGAAAATTGACTTCATGTAATGTATGAGATTTTATTATTTCAAAACTTTGCTCTTCCTTTGAATTAGAAATAAAATATTTCAATCTTCTATGAAGGAAATTGTTGAAACAATGTTAAGATCAGTAAAAATGTTTTGTCCTATGTTGAAATTTTTTTATATACTTCATTATTTCTTATCTACAAAAAAGAAAATGAAACATGTTGAAAGTTTTAATTCAATTTTACTATTAATAATGTATTTTTCCCAGGATAAAAAGCTCAGTTCATCAGTTCCTATGTATTAAAACTCAAGAAAATGTTTTCTGGTAGAAAACTAGAAAAATATGTGAGAATTTTTTTCCTTGTGATACATAAATACCAGGTTTTGAAATCTTGAGATCTTATCAGGAGTGAATTTGTTCCAAAGTGACAGATACAATATGCTAAGGAATTTGCAGTCAGATACGTTTCTTTAGGCATAGTCACATAATATGCCATCGATCCTGGAATTCTTGGGAAACTCAGGGTTAATGCCATTCAGAAAGGAAGAAGTTTGGTGAGTTGCTGTGAACACATCTGTGTCTGTGTTGCATCTTGCAGAAGTGTAAGGCGCTGTGCGGGCTGCCTGCTAACTTTGTGTACCCGAGAAGTACTTGGTCCTGCTGGATGTTATGAAGGCTGATGAAGCTCCTGCAGCAGCAGGGGGTTTGCTGCGTGCCGGTTGCTGAAGGCAGCGGAGGTACCAGGGGAGTATGGTTGGGCTGAAGGCAGCAGTTGGGTTCATCCTCCACTGTTGCCTTCATCTGAAAAGGCTGGATTTGGGTTTAATGGTGGCCATCTGGTTTAACTCCAGAGTTACTCAAGCTGTGAGTCCTGGTTGAACCCAAGCAGAGCCGCCCAGCCTGACATCGTTACTGTCCCCTTGCTGTTGTCCCATCCCCAAGTGCTGCCTGTGTCCATCTCGTGGTGAGAGTTTGTTCAGACGTGCTCAGGAGCTGCTGCGGAACAAGTTAATTTTTCAAGTCATTGATTGTTTGGCAGGTGAAAAGAGATCAAGTTACTTTCACTTCATGTTTCATGGCAATCCCGCTGTTTCTGTTGTGTTGCGAGGGAGACGGCATCCGTGATGGCTCACGGCCGCACTGTTAGTCATATGCTGGCCTGGACCAACACTGCCCAGATTCTGGAAAACTGAATCCTCCCCGGGAAACTGCAGCCTTCGCCAACCCAGCTGCTGCCGAGGGGTCACTTAGCTCGATGGCTGTGCACGCTCAGCTTGTTGGGAGCCGTGGTTGCAGGCACATGAAATACTCCCACAGCACAGGAGTGTTTTGCCAGTCTCTCTGCAACAGCTTTGATTTTTCCATCCCATGTCCTGGGTTTGATGTCTTCAGCCCCATTGCAAGGGTTTGGTCCCTCCTGGCATGGGCGAGGGGGGAGCTCAGGACGGGGGTAGGGAGAGGCTGCACTGCCCCGGGGAGCCAGGCGTGGGCACGGCCAGAGGAAAGCATGCCTGGACTTCAGTGGGACATCTCTTGCCTCGTAGGTGCTGTTTAGCTAGCAAACCCGTTCCTGGCCAAACTCTAGGCCTGATGATTTTTTTGGGTCCACTACTCAAAAAGTTTTTCACCCTTTTTTTTGATCCCTTTTGGTTCTGTCGTTTATTTTTTTCATGTTGTCTGTGGCCTCAGAGTCATGCTATAGCCATCACTGTTGCTTTTAAAGCTTCTTCCCTAAATTTAGCAGGTGTATGTGTGGGCTTTTTAAACAAAAAAGCTACAATTTGTTATATAATTTTTTTTTTTTTTTTGCATATAGGAATAGGGAGAGAAGTGATGATTTGGAGTTAGAAAAATACACTGCTTTCCTCTGAATGGTGTCACTGACTGTTCTTTGTGGTGGAATAATTTTTCAAAAATGATTTAGTAAGAAGAAGTCTGCTGGGTAGTTTTCCTTTTTTCCTGTGGGCTTGTGCATGGCATTTTGCTGTGACTCTGAATGGAACAGTGAGACATGATCAGAGCATGTACCGGTGGAGATGTATTAATGTCAACTGACCAAAAAGCTGATGTCCGTGCGTCAGGAAGTGTGTATTTTGCAGCATGTTTGCTGCTGACATAGAGATGACCAGTTTGAAAGTGTTTTGTCTCATCAGTATTGAAGCTGGAGTTTCCAGAGAGACGATGATACAGATATTAACCTTGCTGGCCCGAGATCAGAAGAATGTGTGCATGCAGCTATGAAAAATCGAAGGAAACGTCATTCTTGTCTGTTTATGTACAAACGTACACAACTTTATGCGTCTTTAGCTATAGTGGCTATTCCGGGTGCTGCACAGGACATCGGTGATGCAGGGAGCGTTCAGTGATTCACTGATACAGAACATGAGAGTGTGGGGATGACTCACTGTTTCCCTCCTGCTTTCTTTTCCCATTAATCTGAAGAAAGCATAACAACTTCTGCCAGAATTTAAGGAAAGATACATACAGGCTCTAATAATTTGAGAGTCAGGTGTATTTGACTGGAAAGTAGAGTTTCCCGTAAAATGTCCTTAAGGGAAATAAGATGTCCTTATTTCCTTAGATAAAGAAAAATTAACTAGAGAAAAACACTTCAGGATGGCTGCAGGGATTAGGATTGCAGCAGTGCCGATTTCTGATATCAGACTACAGCAAAGCTTGCTGGTTTTTAGGAAAGAAAAAATTAATATGAAGAAAGTTCTGCTCTTTCAAACTGTAGTTTTTCTTCTCCCGTTTACAAATACATATTTGTAATATTTGAACACCTTAGAGTTTTCCCACAACAATCAAAATTTAAAAAAATACTGTTTTGGAAGAAAAAGGTAAAAAATATTGGAAGCCACCTCTGGGGAGAAAAAAGCTGGGCACCTATTGTGCAGTTCAATGGTATTTGTTTTAGTGAAAGGTTTTGATGGGCTAGTCCCTCTGCAAGGGTTTTGGTTTTTTCTGGCATTATTTTGCTGTGCCCCTCTTTCGATGTATCCATGGCTGAAGGGACTGAGTTTTGCTTAGCTTGCTGTGTGATGGCAATTCTGATTCAGCTTTTTGGGAAGGAAGAACTCTCTTTCACAGACCACAGGAGGGAGCGATATTCTGCGTGTCTGGCTACCAGCAGCTCTCTTGCTTGCACGGGGCACTTCAGTTCCTTGGTTTTACCCTGTTAAAGGAAAACATTTTCTTCAGCAGTTCTCAGCTTTTTCCAGGCTGAAATAGTTTCTCAATAACCCAATGGCTTTTTTTTTTTTCAGTGAATAGTGTTCGGAATTTATTGCTTAATAACAGCAGATCCTGAGCGCTGGCTCTGCAGCTGACGCCGGCTTTCCAGTGTGTGCCCCAGCCGTGCTCGGTGTGGGCTTTCTGAGAGGGAGACTCGGGGGAAGCACACAGGGCTGGCTGAAATACTTCCTGCTTCCCTCTTTTTCCTACCTGTAGAAGCACAAGTTCCATTAGAACTTACCTGCAGAAGTCCTTCTGTCACACTACCTCGTTTAGGTTACAGCATCCTCTATGTTGGACGTGTTCGTCAAGCACCATTTATTTTGCACTTTAGATTTCAGTAAGTAATCTTCTCAGACCATCACCCGTTCTGCTCCACAGAGGAATCTGCATGGAGAAATTATTTGCAGCTGCATTGCTGGCAGCCCTTAAACTGGTATCCGACATCAATTCAATACAGGTGCTCCGTAGCTGCATGCTCACGAGTTGCTCGACTCTTTTCTAGTGTTGAGGCAGCTGGGACGGACCTTCCCCGCGCAGCAGCAAGCAGGGAAGTCTCAAACCCCAGAATATGAAGTCAGGACTGCAGCTGATGGCCGTGCCCCGTAGGACTGGTGGCTGCTGGATACTTCCAGGGCTCATTCAGGTGTTCAAATGAAGTCACTGGGGTAGATGCACCGAGAGCAAGACTTTGGGCAATTTGTCCAATATCTAGTTTTTGGAACCTATTTTTTTGAGGAAATGTTACCATGCATTGAAAGAGAACTGTGAAGAACCCAGCAGAGTGCAGGACAGTCACTTGTCAATCAATCCAGCGAGGAACTTGACTGGTGCTACAGGAGATCCGAGTGGACAGTCCTTTCGAAAGCACTGTTCTGTGAGTCTGTCCAGCAGTGTGGTCTCTCCCTGCAGTGTAATTCAACGGGTGTATTTCAGCTGCTTCTCCTAGCTGCAGATGGCCCAGCCTTTGTTGGGTAGAAGGTACCTCTCCAGTGATGCGCGGCTTTTATCCCCCTACTGGCAGTTTTTCTCAAGTGGCCTCTGTGCCAGAGATGGAAATATTTTATCTTTTATTTCTTACAGTATCTTGTCCCTTGCATTCCTCTTCCATGAAGCTTCAGAGGTCATGACTGGAAGGCTTCAAGCAAGGCTGCAAGGAGTTAAAAATACGTGCTCACGGCACTGTCGTGTGGTGATCATACAGAAATCGGTCAGTTTGGCAATGCACTTCAGGTTAGTCTGTGGGAGTTAAGGCAAAGAAAGTATTTTTGTCAAGAGTGGTTAATGATCAAGTCACTCTCTTAGCACTCCCTAAAGAGCTCCAAATAGTTCCAGGATACATTTGGTTCATCCCAACAGAGAGATGTGAAATCAGACTTGTGGAGAATTAGCTTCCCAGAGTGGTCTCGGTGGAACGAACAATAACACATGGATTTGTGTAGTGATTAAAACCTACAGAGGAACACAGCCACTGGGTTGTACCTCTAAGATCAAACACTGTACTCCAGTGCCCTGCAAAACTGAGTACACGCTTCACACTGGAGTATCCATTTCAGTCGGCCAAGTTGCAGATTGTTTCCACCCTACGCAGTCCCACAGGAGATAACGTTTCCTTGCCGTGACTTGCTTCTCTTCTTCCCAAGTTTAAAAATTTCCAGGTTTTGTGGAACAACTGCTTATGTTTTCTGAAACCAACAAGTGGATTTTTAATTGTGTGTCCAAAAAACTTTATATAGTTCTGGTCCATTTGCAAATGGCAATATACCAGCTTTCTCCATTCTTTATACCTAACTTCTCCTTTTCCATTTTCCTCCTTGCTTTCCCCAAGCAAAAATAGATTTCCTGTCTAGCAAAGTGTTTCCTAGCCGCAACTGCCCGTGCCACTGAAGTGGCAACATTAATGTGTCTATGAGCTATTCCCTTGACTAATTGTACTTTTTGTCCCAGAGCTGTCCTCTACAACTGCCCAAAATTTCCAAAAGTTCCTTCAGTTCCTGCTGTTGCATGTTATCCAGGATTTTGCTCCTTAGATGTTGGGCAAACTGTTGTAGACGGTTCCCCTCTGAGAAACAGAAAGTTGGGAAGCATGGCTCTGCCATCTTCCAAAAGCACCCAGTTGTACAGCTTCTCTGCATTGTCACAGCTCTTCTTTCTGTTGGCCAAGCTTTCAGCAGGAAGCTCCATAAATCAAGAAAGCTGAGTGCAAGGTAAGCCTCTGGTTATGAGAAGGATTTTAACCTTCTGCCCAGCCTCTTAGCAAGATCCAGCATTGCTGCCTTGCAGCCGGTCAAATGGACCTGGCACCAGTGGTGGTGATGAATTCATCAACCACTTGGGTAGCTGCTGGCTGCACGGGGAGATCCCTTCCAGCTGGGGCTCGTGAGATATTTCTCATGCTGAGGGGTGCTCCGGGGTTAGACTTCTGCCACAGAGCATCGAATTTGTCATCCTCCAGTGCTGCTGCTGGTCTGCACAGTTCTCTCTCACTGTGCGGTCCTGCTGGTCACTCTGCGGCATTAAGGGCAGCGGGGGACATGTTCTGCCAAAGTCCTGGCTTGGTGCCTCCGTTCTGTTGTTACAAACCATCTCACAGTAGCAGAAACATCCCTGGGAAATGCTGTATGTACGTGTGCGTATTTGTGGAAATTTTGGAGTGGATCTTGTAATGACACCTGTTGGTTCACAGTAATTTCTGTGTATTTCTGCTGTTTCTGGGATAATGTTTTTTTCTTATATCATAGGTGTTGGATAAAAGTTACTGTTCTGGTGCTGGGTGGGATGTGCAGGAATACTGCGCAGCAGATTTTATCGTGAATGAAAGAAAGACTTTATTTTAAGAATAAATTATTCAATTCCTTGAGGATACTAGGAGGGGCAAGAGTATAAATGAGCTAAAAATGGATTAGATAGAAACCAAAATGCTTTCAATATAGCTTGTATTGAACTTTGTATTGCTGGAACTGAGGGGGAAAGCCAGCATAAGGATAACTTCATACTTGTCCACTCCTTATGGGGTCTCGTTTTCTCACATGCAGTGCTGTGAGAGGGGAACTGGCTGAGGTTGAGCCAATCTTTGCTCTGAAACACCAGGCCTCGGAGAGGGCTGTTCGTAGGATAGTAAAGGTATTTTGTAATGTGGTCCTCCTAACCGTGTCTTTAGACTTTCNGGGAAAATGGCTTAAAAATGGAAGCTACTTTTACATTTCACTAGGTGAACAAATACTTGGCCATAGTATTTTCCTTCTCAGCATCTTTGTGTCTTATCAGTACTGTTGTTTCCGTACCTCCACTTTTACGAGCAGGTGAGGCATCAATATGACATCAATGTCTTGGAAACTCCTGGAAATATGTATGTTAGTCTGATGCATTAGAAGCAAAAGGAAAATTATTCTACAAATAAGCACTACTACAATAATCTTTACTGTTTGGATTTTAGGGAATGTGACCTAAGACCCATCCAAATGTCATTCATCTGTTTTTTTTCATGAGGTATAATTTACCTGCTCATACTTTCTTCTAGATGGTTGCGCATATGTATTATGCCAGAGTATTATGAAAGCAACATTTTCCTTTTCACAAAAGTGAACAAAGAATGGGAAATAATTGTTTATGTAGGTAACTGTGACCTTTGCTTTTCTCATGGAGTGGTTATGGCTTTTCAGAAGGAAACTTAAAATGATGGAACAGGAGCATAACAGAATGGCACAGAGAAAATGATTTCTTGTTTATGGAGTGAACAATAACTGAAATTTTTGGAGAAAAAGGTTGACGAAAAATTTTATTCTCATACACTAATGACCAATAACAGCTGTAGTTTAAATTTTATTTACTGGGAGGGTCTTCCCCTAGAAATCCAGTATTTGTATATTGCAGCATCAGATGCACTTACAACTATAACTGAGTTTGATTAATGGAATTTTTTACCCTGGACTTCAGTAAATGAAAGAATAAGACCTGGTTCTGTCAGTGACTTGCAACAGAAGCCCTAGCATACTTTTTCTCATAAACAACATCTATGTTGTAGGACTGTGATGAGACTTAATTTTGGAAATAGCCTGTGATCTTTGGAAAATTATTAATTTGCGCATGTATATATGGTTTGATTTGAAAAAGAGTTACTCCATTGTACAAAGCATGACTAAAACTTCATGTACAGTTTTGGTCATCCGTATTCAAGTCCAGTGACCTAGGGATGGAGTAGATCCAAGTAAGTGCTGCTAAAATCAAGGAGGAGGAAGATCAAAAGATTTTAGTTTGCTTAGCCTCACAAAAGAAGGACATTGGGAAGGCGGTAGGATTATCCTTTCTTAGTAGGGACCAAATACTAGGGATGAAATGGGAGAGCACAGCTATTTAAGCTGAAGATTTAAAGGGCTATAATGTGACTCTGAATAACCTTAGGACGGTTTCCAGCCATGAAAACAGTGAGCCTCTGAAACTCTTCAGAATGGAAGTAATGGGAGTAAAGGCAACAGGCTTCCCAAGATACTTGTCAAAGCTTGTGACTGTGGCCTGGCCAGGTACTGCAATAGCTGCAGGACTCTCAGCTCAGAGGTACCTTCCAGCCCCTGGACCATATATTTTGTAGCTATAGTCCAAGCCTGTTTTACTTCCAGGCATACTTTCCTTTTTTTATTTCCACACAAGAGCATGAAGAGATATCCAGAAAAGCCACTGACCACAAACAGCATGCACCCCTAATGTATACTTCAGCAGGCTGAAAAGATTTCAGGGTCTGTGTCTTTGACTTCAAAGGCTGAAGCATCATCATGGGATGCTCTGTAGCAGCACCTCTAGGTGCAAGATCCAGCTTCTGAATCCAGATTCATGCCTTTAGCATGAATGGCAACTGCGCAGGGAGCAAGGGCCATTGAGTGTGTTGTGGAGTTAGGAGCAGAGCTTGGGAGTCCGCAGGTAGGTGGTTAATGAAGCTCTAAACTCTATTTTAGAATAGTGCTCTTTCAAAATGATTGCATGGTCAGCATGCTTTGAGAGGCCTGCAGAAGGAAGGGCTTACCCAAGGAAGATACTGAGTCTGGCTGCCACCAGTTAGGCACTGGTAAGAATGGTACAAAACCGACACATGGTAGTTCTGTTGGGTTTTCTCTTTCAATTTTTTTTTCATTTAAGCACCAGTAAAATGTTCCTTTATTTGTGCTTAAAGTTTTTTTCTTCTCTTACAGCTTCCTCCTCTTGATTCTTGACTTTGATTCTTGAAAAATCATAATGTAGGAAATTAATGGTTTTGGTAGAAAGGTAGTGCATTACTGTGATTGAGTGTGAACTACTGAACTAAGAAACAAAAGAGGCAAGTGAGGAACAGAGCAAATGTAGCCCCAGAAAGCATCAGAGATGGTAAGGAGGCTCTCATAAGCCAGTCTCCATGGTACACGGCGTACATTTCCATGGCCTTGTTTATACAAAGTACTGAGTAGGCAGCTTAGCTGTTCTCCTTCCTCTCTGTAGGCAGTCTTACATTAGAGGATTTAATAATGCAATTACCACTGGAGCTGTTTAGCACACCTACAGGTTACCTTGCATTCCCCACCTCTTCCCTGACACAGGAGGCGTGCAGCAGAGTGATGCTGGAGAAGAAGCGGGACTGCTGTTGAGTGATTTCCCCTCCTCTCTGCTCCTCGCAGCTAGAATAGACACGACTCCGTTGTGAGGGAGAGGAGCTGCTCAAAGGGTAGGAAAAGGAGTCAGGGAATGACAAAACTGTTTGAAGGATAGATGTGATATTGCAGAAGAGACTGAGTGGGAAAGGGGTTAGGAGAGAGGAAGGTGGTCACAGGGGATCAGCCTTGCTCCCACTGACTCCCCTTGGTCATGCTTTCCAGGATGGACATCAGTGATGCCAGGATGGACAGAAGAGGCAAGGGATGCAGCTGGACTTAACCATCCCCCTTCTGCACAGCCTCCTGGATTACTGCCTGCTTTAGGGAAACAGCTGTGACAGACCAGACCAGTGACTGGCACATCAGGGTCAGCCTGAGGATGTGACGAGTCTTTCCAGCAGGTCTGGGGTGCCTCATTCCTTCATGTCCCAACCCAGCAAGAAGCAGCATGTACCAGTTAAAAACAAACTGAAATACAGCTTTTAAAATACATTCTTGTTTGGGAAAGGGGAGGAGTGTGTTGAAGGGCTGTCAAACCTACAGATCAACAGTGTGTCACATAGTCTGAGCAGCAGTTCTGTAAATGGGGTCTCGTGGAGCTGGTAGGACCAAAGTCAGATGTGTAGATAAACCCCTTCTTCCACAGCCAGGAGGGAATATGCATCAAAACCCTGTGCCAGGAACACAGACGCATAATCTAAAGGCCTTGAAGCATTTGTGAGAGGGGTCATGTGAATCTGAGAGTTGGTGGCAAATATCCTGCCCATGGGACTTGCCCTCGCTGGGACATGTTTATGTAGGTGGAAGTTGTTTGTGCAGATGGCACTCGAGTAGCTTGACTCTGTTTCCTCGTAGCAGTAAAAGAGCTGCACATGGATCGCATCAGGAAATTGGCCTTCTTTATTTTTTCAAAACCTCAATATTTACAGTTTTCTTTCTGGGTGAAAGAAAACCAGGTGAAATTGCATGAAAGTCCGTCTGTCAAGAGGAATTAACTGAGTTGACTCATCCTGTTGATGGAAAGGTTGGCTCCGTGCTTACCAACCCGGGCTGAGCCCAGCTCTGTGC
>VZTO01000745.1:655-35500 GCA_013400615.1 Syrrhaptes paradoxus | reverse complement strand
CCTTTTGCAAAGGAAAGCCCCTACAGACAAGGAGATCTGGCAGGTATATTTTAAATATTAGAAAATACCCAATGGGAAATGAACTGGTTTTTCACTCAGCTTTCCTGAATTCTTCCCCAAGAAAAATAATAGTTTGGCACTCAAGAAATAAACGTAAGCACTGGATTGCCAGCCAAATTATGAGTGATAGAGACACCAAAATCAAACTGGAGTAGAGTTGTGTTCACTTGGGAGGGGCAAGGGGAAGGCATCATCTCCTTGGTGAATATTTGTTATTGCAAGGTTCCACAACAAATCTTCTATCTCCCACACTTTTAAACAAAGCAGAAAACTACTATGCTACTTAAAAGTATTAAATTGCTTTCTTAACAAATGGCAACTGTCCTTCAGGATGAGGTGACTTACCCCCAAAGAAGGGCAAGTAGATTGCCACCATTTGTAAGAGGGGCTCAGGCAAGACACAATGCAACCACCCTCTCCATGCTCAGAGATGCTTTACTGTTTCAACTAAATTCAGAAAAGGAAATGGACCAAGACATACAAACTACTAAAGGAGACCACTGGTCATGCCAAATCCACGAGGCCAGAAGGTACTCTAGACAGAAAGGCAGAGTGCCACTGCNAAAGTATTAAATTGCTTTCTTAACAAATGGCAACTGTCCTTCAGGATGAGGTGACTTACCCCCAAAGAAGGGCAAGTAGATTGCCACCATTTGTAAGAGGGGCTCAGGCAAGACACAATGCAACCACCCTCTCCATGCTCAGAGATGCTTTACTGTTTCAACTAAATTCAGAAAAGGAAATGGACCAAGACATACAAACTACTAAAGGAGACCACTGGTCATGCCAAATCCACGAGGCCAGAAGGTACTCTAGACAGAAAGGCAGAGTGCCACTGCCTGATGAACAGGGTGAAGCCTAACGTGAACCAAAACGCAGAACTCACATAACTGGTTTTCCACTACCAAATACTAAGAGGCCCCTAGTAATCCGCAAAGCAAGAGAGAAGTTGTAGATCAGGCAAGACAGGGCACAGAAAACCCTCGTCTCCTGTCACAGTAAACAGGCCTACCCCTGCAAATAGGATATAGCCCCTACGACAACAGGTTTGGGGTCAATTGTTTATTTTAACATTGCTTATATAACTGAAAACTTGATACAAATACCTTCACTTTGAGTCTTCTCTTTATTTAGGAAAATCATTAAAATATGATTAAAAAAACATTTTAATACTTTCTGTTCCAAAAGAAGGTTGGAAACAGGATACCTTAATGTTACAAGAAGCACTCTGACATTAGATTTTTTTCTTTTTAAATGGTCTTTTAAACACAGCAGAGCTTCAAGCCAAATTATTTTAACTTTGAGGAAATGCACTGACGTAAAATCCATTGTGTGAGCCTTCACCTTTCTCACCCAGTCTCTTCGAACATCCACTACTCCATAACCGAAATGGATTTAGTTCTCCCTACTAAGCATACAACCCTGCACAGACATGCTACTAACCGTGAAGTCTGCCAGAATAGCTTTGTCCTTTTCTACATAGAAATGTCCTTATTTAACTAAGCCATAAGCCAGACAGTTTAAGAAAGAGTTATTATGAAGTGATGGTTTAGTGGAACTCAACAACAGCAACAAAACTTTACATTTACTTTGCAAACATTCCATAGCTTTCCAGATACCCTTAATTTTCTCTATTCTTGAAGCAACAAGTTTGGTTCATTTCTAATCACCGTTTCTCTGTATAGATTACATCCAGAACTGGGTTGCACTACACATCACCTGATAGGGACAGCACACAGTTCCTAGCAAACTCCCACCACTGTAGCCTTATCAAAGCAAGAATCTGAGCTTTCCGCAAGCCACATACTGCTACACGAACTGGAAGTTTTCTTTCACTATACATATTTTTTATGGCTGCAAAAGCAATTATACCAGATTCTCTTAGTCTCAGCATTTCACACAAAGAAGATCTCTCAACCTTGCAACTAGCTGATCTATAAATACTTCTATTATTTGAGATTTCCCATTAAAAGCTGCAAGAAAGAACAAGGATTGCAGAATTTTTCATTCAAATTAGTTGATAGCTTAACAGTCAGCTTGAGATTCTGTATGATGTCCTATTTCCAGATTTTCCAAACATCCACAAAGCAAAAAAAAACCTTCTTCCATTCTTGGTTGCCAGCCCAGTTCTTCTCTGTTTTTAACAGATCTGTAAGCATCCTCACTCTACAGTGATCTTGTGTACTGTTCAAGATGAATAACTCAGTTGACAACAGAAACAGAAATAGCTCTCTCCATAAACAACCCCATAGAATTAGGATTAATCCTTTACCATTCTTATCTAGTTTTGAGGATCAACAGTAAAACAAAACAAAGTTTAATTTAGACAAAACAGAGAAAAAAAAAAATCAGTCACAAATAGAGCATATGTGTAGCATCTACCCATGGTCGCCTGTTGTTAGGCTTATTCTTACAACAGCTGTATTACTTAAGCAGCCACCACCATGAGCCAATTAATTTCTGCCCTCATTACTTCCCCAGGCTTGCCAAAACAAACATTTGTGTCTACATGGTGAATTAGTTCAAGAAACTGATCTAGCTGATAGTCACTTCTTACCTTCCCATTCCCTAGAGAAGCATTTAATTTTCACCTGCACCACTGTGTAACCATGCAAGTGTCTATACCAACAAACTGGCTAGGACAGGGAAGGGTGAGAACAGCACCTTTACTGTTGTAAACAAATACTACTTATGCCAGTGCTGCTATAAAAAAAATTAATTAAATAGCCTTCATTCAGCATTCACTCAGTGTAGCTCAGTTACATATGTTCAACGAGTCCCCCTACCCTTAAAATATTTAATTTTCTATCTAGTCCCTATCCAAGATTTCATCCACATTTAATATTGACACTCTTAAACGCTGTCTGCCTTCTCTGAGAGTAATGTTTTGTATTATTACCAAGCAAATTCAATAGCTACCTACCACCCTTAAGGAAGCCCACTCCCCGTTACTACACATTCCGACCTCTACCTTCCTGGCCTTCATTAAGGTAACTAAACCAACAGAAAGTTATTCAGAACCATGATGAGTGCCTATCAGCTACACCCTTCTATGCCTCTGGCAAATGCAAATAGGCTTTAGAGTCAGGTCCATCCATAGTACCTGGAGCCAGCTATTTCTCAACGGTAGGTTACATCTGCTCAGCTACAGGCATTGTATGAACTGCATAAAGATGCCTCTTCCTGGAACTGGGACAATACATATACATATTTTCCCTTTGTTTCCAAGGGCCCCAGCTGACTGCCCTTATCCAACATGAGCACTTTGTAGTCTCCAAACATGTTTACGAGTATAATGTATTTCATATTATAGAAGTTTTTCTTAATATTATAGAAGTTTTCTGTTACCTGCACATTCTGTTTAGGTGATGATGCCTAATATGACAGTAGCTGTCCATAGGGGCCATGCATATTAACAGACCCAGTAGACAATTTCTTTAGCTATACAGGCCTGTTAAAATAAGTTATTTCCCTCTCTACACTTCTCTTACTGCAGTCTTGAAAAAAAGTATCCAAAAGTTGGCACGTGGCCATGGCATTTAAAAGAGCAGCCTAGACTATCATTATGACTAAGCACAAGAGCAGTGTTATTTCAGTGCTGTTGCTGAAGCAGTCACCAAAGGAAAGCAGGAGTGAAGCTTCCCGACAGCAGAACAGAAAGTGCTCTCCTTTGCTCTTCCTAAACAACTAATTTCATATGACTACTTAATGTATAGGGAAGAATGCTGAAAACACAAGAACTGGAATGGAAGTTTTCTTACCTATTCTGTAGGACTTGGGCCGACAACATACAGAAGCAAGGTTTGTGCATTACAGCTTTGTAATGGCATGCAAGACCATAACTGGATCACGAATCAACAATTTTTGAAATAAATGTAAAAATAAGAGAAGACAGTACTTGCACACAGCTGGGAGATAAACCATGGATGCCAACAGCAATGATAATCTCCATGGTGGCTCTTCACACTTGTACAGAATTTCAGTAAAGCTTTTCTAAAGGTGCAAACATGAAACATGTACTAACCCAGCAAAGGATCTGGACCCTAAATTTAGTGTTCTGGCACCAGCTCCACTCCTGTAAGTATTTATGCAAACTAGTTTCAGTTGGTCTACTGATGGGACTACAGTTCATAGCAAACCTTTCCAGAATCAGGCTTACTCTTAGAAAAAACAACCAAACTTTAAAGGTTAGCATTTCTAAACACACTTTGGCCACTCCCATGCGTTAACAGACTATGCATCTTGGGTTCAGTATTTTAAGTTATTACACAATGTTGAAGCTGTTACCACAGGTTTTTCTTAACTAAAACCAAGTTTTAAAATATTACAAGCTTGCATTCTGTCCTGAGGGTAAAGGTTTCCCATCTAACATCTTATGTAAATTAGATATGACTAAAAATAAATACTGGTCCACATAATGAAACCAAGGCTCCATTTGAAGACACTATGGTAGAAATCTAATTTCCTTTGTAGCACATGGCCGCAGAAGCAAGGTAAGAACAGTTTTCATAAAAGTGCAGAGAAATAATGTTAAAACCTTGATCCATAGGATCCACGTGGCAAAGCAGGGTCTGAAGTTCATTTATAACAAACTCTGGCACTTTTATGTCTGCAACTGCGCAATTGCTATCCCCACCTCATTTACTAAGCCTTTTAATTTTCTGCCTCCTTTTCTCTCCATGCCAGAAAGGAACAAACTCCTATGCAAACTTTCTCTAGACTCACACTGAGAATAATCCTTTAAAACCCTATAAAAGCTCAGATGTCCAGGAAGTGCAACAACGCCTAAGCACTAAACTAGTTTTTATTTTTAAGTTAATATACAGTCAAACAATTTTGTTTATCTACATATTTAAATGCTTGTCTATTTGATTCCCTCTCTTCAGTTCAAAGTCCAAGCCCATAGGACCCAATGTTTTTTCTCTGCAACATAAAAATACTGCCCTAAATTCTTTCTAGATCTACTTAGATTTCAACATAAGCTCAATTTTTGCTTGCTCCAACAGCATTCTCTCTCTCCCTCTGACTGGCTGTGTATGTACGTACACACATCCCATAGATACATGTTTTTTCTAGAACTATTTATAACATTTGACCTCAAATGTAATGAAATCCAAACAAATAATTTCCAGGTCAGTTAAGATAAGGACATTCAAAGTTTTTCTTTGTTGAAAAATATGTTTTTCTTGAATGCAACTGTTCAAAGACCATTTTTCACATGAGTTAAGCTAGAAGGTCATCAGCCTCTCCAAATATAAAAGCTCTGAATGTCCAAAACTTTATACTGAAAAGCCAGAAATCATGTGTGATACAGCACCCTTATGGTTCTTTAACTGAAACAAAGCCATTAAAAGAAATTACAAATGGTAGAACACCAGACACAACAAAACACAAACACCCAAGGAAACTGGAAATGTCACAACACGTTAACATTTTTCATGACAACCCTTTTCCCCATATATAACCAGCCTTCTACCCTATCCCCACAACTCTAGGTTATGATGTCTTTTCATGTACTCCAAATTAAATGCAAAGTGCTTTGGTCATTAGTCAACAACAAAAGTGTTAATATTAAAAGCTGTTTGGGGTTTGTTTTTTTTCTTACAGAAGAGTCAAGGCATGTTTCCAACACAAATGTGAGCCATCTACTAATTTTCGAGGCGTTTTAAGGTTTCATAGGTGTTTCAGGGAGATAAAGTGTTTCATTTAAACACACCTAAATAGACACACACAAAAAACATTTTATTGCCACAATCTCATTATCAGAAACTGATGAACCTCAGTGAAATCCTCCCTCAAAAACCAGTCCACAGCATGGGAGACTTCCACCTAAACAACTAAAACTATTTCCAAATACTATAAGCAATAAAAACTGAAATCCTACTGCCTTACTCAGCAGACAGTAGCACTACCAGTTCCAACCATGGTAACAGGTCTTACACAAAAAAAAAAATCCTTGATATACATTCCTTACCACTTGACTTCTCACTCGCACAACATAATATCAAACCCTGTTTTTCATAGTAGGGACACAATGACAGCAAAATGTTCTCAATGAAGTTGCATGCTATTCAAGTCCAGATCATCCCTTCTTTATAGAATTGCTAAATACTAAGCTGTGACATGCAAACAGTCATATTCAAAGCAAGTGCAACATCTGGTTTACAGAAAAATCCTTTTTACTCAAAGCTGCATTTAGACACAAGATGACCAAATGATCTACCGTGGTTCTGGTTCCGTGTGGATCAGAGGCAGGACTCTGATTACAGTGCCAGTCAGCATACTGCAAGCTACATACTTGCAGCAACTGACTGAAAAAAATTAAAGTGACATCAGGAAGGGATTTGTAGATGTGGCAAAAGGAAAAAATAATTTCACAGCAGGTGTAACATGTAAAGGCACTAATTAGTATGGCAACATTTCAATTTTTCTCATCAGAAATAAAACAATTGCCTTCCCATTTGCAGAAAATAATTTAAAAGCTATTTCTGAATGAAGAATTAGCAGTTTTGTTTCAGTCTTGAGCTTATGAAGGCGCTGAGGAAATAGCAGATTTCTGCTGAGGTAATTCCTCAAATCTACTTAGTTAATACAAGAAAATAATAATAATAATGGATTGCTTCCTTTTAAAAAGGCTGCAGATCTCTTGATTTAGGCCAAGCTGAAGCAAAATTAACTGTTATTTATATTTGAGCAGTTTCACTTATCATCCTTCACTTCTTCCTCTCCATCACAGCGAGTGAATCAGACAGGGCTTTCCAATCTCCAGGTATTCAAAATTCCCATTATCTTTTTACAACACATATTTGAATTTCAGATCATTTAGGGCATTTCTAAAGCAACTGCTGCAATAACCCTTGCATTAATAAGATAAAAATCTTATTTCTTGTTGTCTTTCTGAGGGTCTTATCTATCAAATGAGTCAGGCTTCCTACTTTAATAACTGATAAAAACTGCTAATATGAATTAAAAAAATACATTACTCTCTTCAAGGGTATTTTGCCAGAAACCAGAAGTGATTTTCCTGTCACTGTCTTTAATTTTTGATGTCACTTTAGTCGGTTTAGTTTGAATAATAAAGAAAAAATTCCGAAGTACAAATACTTTCCTTTAAAACTGAAAACTTGCCTCATAATCGCCATTTAGCAAAGAGTAAGGAATCATAATCATCATCAGAAAAAAAAAATTTCTGCACAAGTTTAATAGAACTTAACCGCATGCCGTCAAGACAACACTTCCCCCAAATCCTTACTAGAGATAATTGCCGATCAGCGAGATGATTTGACTGCACTAATTACATTAAATTACTTTGCTAGTATCTTCCATGTCTCACTATGCTACGCAAGGAAAGTGCTCGCAACAAACATCTGTTCGTGTCTCCTCTTCAAAGGAAAACATTCACAAACCGTCAATACCATGAAGCGCATTTCTGTCGGGGCGGTTATATAACTTCGCTACTGCGGCGCATCTCACCGTCAGGTTACGGGAAACGAAAGTATCGCCGCTGGGAGGGCGGGGGAGGGGGGGTAGGACTTTTTCTCCCAGGATTTCTTTCACCGGTGCGAAAGGATCTGCCAGTCCCAGCTGTTCCCGGCGGAGGCACCAGCCGGGATGTGTCACTTACACCGCGGCATCTCTGGGGGGCGACTCGCCCGCTCCCGGCCGGTGCAGTCCCGCTCCCGCGCCGCGCCAGCACCTACCTCAGGGGCCGAGACAGCGGAGGGGAGCGCGGGGGGACCCAGCTCTTCGCCGGCCAGCAGCCAAGGATCGGCAGCCCCAGGCACCTCACCCACCGCCTAACTTCTCCGAGCGGTCTGTCCCGCTGCCGCCGGCGGGGCTCCCCGCCGCGGCTCAGAGCGGTCCCCTGGCCGCACTCACCCGGCGGGACCGCGGGACCGTACGTCCAGCGAGCCCGGCTACTGCCCTCGGAGCAGGTGCGCAGAGCTGCGCTGCTCCGGCTCCCCTTCCCCCGGCCGCCAGCCGGGTCTGAAGGAGGCAGGTCGGGCAGGTGCCTCTCCCCCGGACGAGCACGGGGCGGGAGCCGCCGCCGGGCTCGGTCTCTCCCTGCCCCCAGGAAGGCGCGGGGGCAGCGACCCCCGGAGCGCTGCCTGCCGCCAGAGAGCCGGGTAGCTCCCGGGCTGCTGCTGCTGCTGCCCCTGAGGAGTCTCGTCCTCTTCCTCCTCCTCCTCCATGGTGCCGCTCCACCCCCTCCGCGGCGGCTCCGCGGCTCTCCAGCAGGAGCCGTTGAACGGCTGCAGCTTCCCACCTGACCAGCCCGCCGCTGAGGGCAGCGCGGCGAGCTGCAGGCGGCAGCTCCACAGCGCCCGGCGCCTCACCATGGCGCGGCGGCCTTCCCGCGCTCCGCGGGGCCCACGGGCTGACAGCGGCGGCGGGCCGCCTGGCGGCGCGTTACCAAGATGGCGGCAGGGGGGCCGGAGCTGAGGGAGTTGTGGCAGATAGACGCCCTCGGGCCCGGAGCCATGGCGAGGCACATTGGCCCGGGAAAAAGGGAAGCACTTGGTCCTGCTCCTGTCTGGCTCCGGTGGCTGGTGGACGCTGCCCGCAGTCCCATTTGGGACCACCTGGGGCTGCGGTGGAAAGTTCCCTAGAGGGAGTTTTCTCATGAACCTGGAGCGGTGCCGCCATCGCCGGGGGTACCGGCACTCACGGGGGTGCCGCGCCTGGCCGCCCTCCCGAGGAGCAGCCCACCTCAGCCCCCCTCAGCTCACCGGGCAGGCCCCGGCAGCCCCCTGGGTGCTTCCCCCGCGCTGGGCAGTTGAAACTCATGCCCGAGTCCCTGCCCGTGATGGGTTACCGCCCTGTTGATGCCTCCGAGTAGCTCACACACATCCCCAGCCGATGGGCCGGGAAGTGAGGGATTTTGAGGCGCCCAATCCAGAGAAATTAGGATCTCAGAAATCAATATGTATTTTTTAAAATATTTCCTTACCTCCTTAAGCACATAATACAATGGAAGGTAAAGGACAAAGTTATGCAGCTGTGATATGAAAAAAAAAAATCATATACAGCAGCAATATGAAATCCAAGAGTATCTGGAGCTCCAATAACACATTTATATGTACATTGTATCTTGAAGCTCAGGAATGGATGTCCAGTTTATTAATGAAGAAATCTTACGTATGTTCAGACCCAAGTTCTCAAGGTAGGTCCTGGGAGATTAGTGACATGAACCTTCCTCTTCCCTTCGTTAATCTATCGTTCTCTTAGTCTGTGTAAGGCAGAGGAAGGACAATACGACCAAGTTATCTTGTTCTGTATGAGGAAGACCGGGAAGTACTGGTTGCTTATAGTCAGGCAGATTTTCTGACTTTTGCTAGTGGAAAATCCTAATTTATTTCTTACTTCTGGCTTTTCTCACCTGGCATTTCCTAATCATTCCATCTCCTATCAGTATGTCTAATGCTAAACTAGCCTTGTAGTAGCCATGACTTTTACTCATACGTCATTAAACACAAATCTACATTGAGTTCAGTTATTTCTATTGTTACTTTATGGAATCTAAGACCTACTAAATGAGTTAGATGATAAAGCTGCTCTCTGTAGCTCTGATCAATGCCCATTATCAGTAATAATTAGTGCCTATGTATAGAAATTTGTGCAAGTCACCAGGTAGGTACCTCCAGGCTGGCAGGAATTCATTGCCAACAGTAGCAGATTTGGGATGCTCATCCTGCACTTAGGCTGAATATCTCCTGGTAGGCAGACCTGCCTCCACGTGTCATTTGGAAGTAGTTCATATGTCACCAGTGCTGCAAAAGCCACAGTTCAGGAGGCTCTGCTTTAGCAAATGCATTTTGTCTGTACTACAAATATAGATGTCAACATTTGGATGCTGTGAGGAAAGATAACTGCTATCTGTGCAGCATGCAGTTTTTAATGTGAAGGGAAAACATATCTTTTCTGGTATAAGAACTGGTAAAGAATTTTATGGTAGTTCAAGTAATTTCTGACACTGCTAGAAGTCTGTATCAGCACCTGTTACGTACTCTGCCATGCCAGTATGCACCACATGAGAAAATTCAGAGGTGCTCTTCAACAGAAACAGAATTTTAAATTAGTTTCCTGTCTCAGTGTTCCCACGAGCCAATAAAGATCTCAGTCTAGTCCTGCTGCTTTGGTAGATTTTGATCTTTCAATGTCTTATGCACACAAACACATTTAAACAGGAAAAGTCCCAGTGGGACATCTGTGATCAAATAGTTGTGTGAACCCAGAACAGAGAGATCTCTGACTCTTAATGCACCCCAGCCATGCCAATATGCTTAGAGGAGTAAGGTTAGGATCTTGCAGGAGTTGGAGGCCAGAAGTTACTAACAGATCCAAAGGTTCCAGCCATCTGTGCACAAGGTAAGAGTTTTTTGCTTGGCACCTGGTCCTAAGAAAGGGAGTTTTAATAATTTTATTTTCTTCAGTGGTGTGCCTTCCTGGCATTTTTACTACTCAGACTGGCCTTATATATTGTCTACTATGTATGGAAATGAAAAGATTTGAGAGCTTCTTTGTACTGCAGAGAGGCACAGATATTGAGGAACAGCAAAGTGGGGTTATTTTGGGGTCAGTGCATTTTATTTTCTCACAGTGAAATTTAACAGCTGAAACAGAATCCTTTTTTTATTGAAGGAAGTTTTTGGGGTATGCCATTTAATTAACCACTTGGAAGGATAAGTTCCTTTAACATAGCTTAATCTGCTTAATGCAACAACCTGTATCTTAATTAGAATCGCACAAGTTAGTATTTCATGAATTGTATCCACAGTGGTGTCATTCCCTTGGAGATAGTGTATGCATTAATTATGGGCAGGACAGCTCAACTAACTTCATTATAAAAGTTCTCTTGATGAAGGGTTTAACCTATTTTGTTTAGATCGCTGAAGTGTAGAATTAATATCTTTATCACAAAGTTTAATTTAGTCAACTGATGTGAGTTGTGTCAGAGCAAGAGACTCATTGTTTTGGGCAGTAATTGAAGCACAATCTAAAGTAAGAAAAAGTAAAAATTCTTATAGTTAAAATTTTTATAGCTTTATAACTGAGCTGTCTTAACTTGATTGAAAATCCTCCTAGATAACAAAATCAAAAGTGTTGTACCATCTCTTGCTCCATCTTAGAATATCAAGTCATAGTCCAACATGGTGAGGTTGTTATGAGGGTCTTGACTTTTAATTGCATTATAAGAAACTGTAGAACATTGTGCTGCTTTCATTGCAGGCAAGATGATGACAAACTGTTTCTTTGCACCTAAATACATCACTGAAAAGTGTCCCTCTAACAATCATTTTTGACTGATACTAAAATTGATTGAGTTTGTGACTATCCTTTACTTAAGGGAGTATTTCTTACACATAGTGCCATGCTGTCCGGGTTTCAGCTGAGACATGGCTTGAATGTGAATGTTGGCAATTGCTAAGATCTCAACTATACCCCCTAGTTTAGTTTCTGATATGACTCAATTGCTGTCTATAAAAGTAACGAACCTTCTCCTCAGCAGTGTGTCCCAAATAGGTTGCTCTAAGGATGATTTTGGGGGTGCCCCAAAAGAGTGATGACCTGATCACAGGTGGTCAGTTCAGCTATTTATTCTGCGCTCTTTATAGGAGCTCCCTATAAAGCTGCAGAGCATTAGAACTGTCTCTTCCTTCTCATATTTGAACATAACACCTTTAAAATCTTACACACAGTGTTGGAGGTTCATAGATGTTTATTTCCTGCTACGCAGTGACATATCTTTTCTGAGAACCTAGGATTGGAGCAACTTCTTTGAATTCACTATCTCATTTTTTGGTTTAAGGTTGGTGCAATACCTCTGACAACAAGGCAGAATAAAACCAGGGATGGTCATGGAAGAACTGGGGCCATTGTTTACTCATATTCTTTCAGAGCACATAGGGAACAACAATGCCACATAGAAACATGCAATCATATATAAACAAGCTTTTTCAGAAATAATGAAACTAAGCAAGCTTGGTGTCCTGTTCATTTTTATTCACTGTTCTGTAGCTTCACCCCACCCCAGCGCAATAATCTGAACCTACTGCTCTCCATGCCTTCCATGACATCTGTTTGGACAAGAGACAGTGTGTGCTGCGGTTAATCCAGTTACTCATACGTGCAGGCAGACTGGCCAGCAAGTGCGTGTGCCGAGTGCCAGCTGGCTCATGCTAAGATAATAACACGTGCTGCTGTGTTCTACCTTCATTTCCCATACTTGGGAAACTAATTCGAGTCTCCTTTCTATGTCCAGATACTGGTATTCAAGAAAATTATAGGAACTTAATTACTTTGGGCTGCATTGGACTTACTTCAGGGGTGCACTGTTACATGCTATGAGGCCTTGGTCTTGGACTGACCAGAACAAATGCTCTTGATCCCATCAAACACAAAATTTTAATATTTGCTTTCTATGAAAACCAGGCTTCAGGGAAAAGGACAGGTGCATACCCAGGTTTCTTCAGTGTGAACAGGGATGTAGCTGAGTTGTCCACCTTTACTAAGAAACCAGGGAGTGCTCTAAGATTTCCTAATCCACAGAAAGCCCTTGAAATTTCTTTCCTCCTTTCAAATACCATTGAAATTGTCTGATTAGTTTGATAAAAGGCACAGAGGATGGTTTCAGAAGAAACTTGGGTAAAATCAGATAATGCTGGTGGTACTGCAACCAAGAACTGCTGCATAATTTCAAATAAGTTGTTTTTTAGATTACAATGAAAAATACATTGTGCAACAGAAAACAATAAAAAATAATTACATTTTAAATCATGTAAAGTTATTATAAGGAAATAGTAATGAATAAGAAAGAATGTGTCTAACAATGAGGTAAGCCCTTGTGATTGCTTGTAAATATTCAGAATCATGGACCATCCTTTTCCTTGCCTGCACAAACTGTTTTTGTCACCTTATTGTACAAGCATCAAAGAAATACAGGGTTAGAAGGGGCTTCAAGAAATCTCATAGTCCAAACAACTACATTCAGTGAGGATATTTCATAATTGGAGTATTATTGTAACTGTTGGCACCCCATGCAGGCGTGCTATGTGCTACATGAAGCTGCTTTCAGCTGCTAAGCTGCTGCTCTGGCACTAATGGAAACTGCTGGGTTCCCAGGCTGACCTCAGTACCCTGCTACCACTCTCCTGAAATGAGTCTGAATCCTCTTCTTCGTCCACAGCTCCTGGGAGGCAGAGGGAAAAGAAATCCGCATTGGTTTTAACAGCTGGCACTGAATAGAAGAGAGAGTTATAAATAAATGGAAATAAAGACTGAAGGGCATGTGACTAAAGCCATGAAGGTCAGTTTTTGGTATTCCAACAGATGAGCAATGCTCCGAGTGGCATTTGACAAAATGTCACTCTGAATGTGTAGACATGATGATGATGTCAAAAGAGGCTCATTTGAATTGGGATTCAGGAGGATCCTCTGTTTAAATCCTGTTTGAGCTACTGACAGGCTGTGTGACCTTTGAGAATATACTGAACTCCATGGGTCAAAGTGGTCCTTGCTGCAACTAAATTGACTACAATGGAATTATTCTGGGAGTGAACTTGATTTCTCAGACATCAGTCAACACAGCTGGTTCACTGAATCAATGAAAGAACACAAGCATAGATGTCACTGGAAAACAGACCCATCTGAACTGAGACTTTTTGTTTTGGCAAAACTAGAGTAGAACTGCACAATTGTTACTTAAAATGCATAAATAATTTGATGGTGGCTTATTGAAAATATAAACTCTATGAAGGTAACAAAGATTTTTTTCAAGGCAATTATTAGCATCATTGTCTTTTTCAAAGGGGATATAATTATTGTGTATGTTATTTATAACTTGGGAAATTACTTATGCTTCTTTAAGTATTCTTGTATAGATATTTTTTTCTTGAAAAAAAATGCTGAATGACTCAAGTGTACAGCACAATGTGTCACAGTGGTAAGCTTCTTCCATAGAAAATGCTTTTGGAGTCAGATGACAAAATAATTATGTTAATTAATAGAAGATAACTGTTATTAAAAATACTTAAACAACATAAGCAGAGGATAAAACTACCTCTAAAATGAAAAAAAAAGAAAAAAAAAGAAAGATTAAGTTTCCTGCTTCCTGGAAAAAACTTTTATGGATTTTCAGGTAGATAAAGAACAAGTGACTTGCTCCTTTGTAGCAAATGAAATGAGGAACTGGTCTTCTCTTACTGACATTTAACTCTGCTGTTTATGTTTAATGATAGAAGCACTGGAAATTTCAAGTGGGATTTCCCCTAGTTTCACCAGGACCTCTACAAAGGTAGAAGTTTCTTTAGGGTTGAAATGAAGGAGTTTGATCGTCGGCAGGTTTTCAAGCCTACCTGAAAAGACACCAGAACTGGCTGTCTGTGTTCCTGTGTCACTAGGAGATCTTTGGGCAGTTTAGAAAGCCACTGTAAAAAGACCTAGACAAAATGGTGGCTTACAGAGTAATTGGAAGAGATGTTCTCCATCACAGATAAAGCTAAACAAAGGGTTCTGCTCTTATCCCTGCTATTCCTGTCATTTAAAAAGAACGGGCAGTTACAAATTAAAGGATTCTTTTATCCTAGCTGCTCAAGTTAAGAAATTATTTACAAAACACAAAATAGAACAGCCTTAGTAAAAATATGTTTCCAGTTTAATGTATGCTGTGGTTTTCTTCTACCAGAGATAACCTAATTCTAGATAAAACAAGACTGAGATTTAACAAGTAGGAAAAAAATACTTGGCTTAATTTAAGAAAACTTGGAGAAGTGATACTGGCACATTTTTTTTCTCCTTTTTCATGCCAATTTAGTAATGAGGACAATGGATTTGATTCTTTAGACATGATTTAAAAAAAAAGATCTGTAAGGGTTTTCCAGTTCCAGTTTTTTGCTTCAGAGCAGAATCCACTCTATCTAATCAGCTCCTGACAGGTATTTGTTCAATCTGACCTTGAAAATTTGCAGTCATGCTGATTCTTCAGACCTCTCCAGAGTGAGCTACTGCATAACATTCATTACAGTTCAAAAGCTTTTTGGAAAATATAACTTAAATCTTCAAGTTGCAATGTAAGAATATTAGTTCTTTCTGTATCAGTAGATATGAAGAACAGTTTGTATCTCTGCAATACTTTTTATGCATTTGAGAACTGATATAATACCTTCCCTCAATCCTCTCATTGCTAGACTAAACAAATTAATTCTTTCAATCTTACCTTATGGGTCACATTTTCTATACCTCTGAAAATTATGTGGCTCTACCATGGTTTCTTTATTAGTCTTGCTTCAAGTGAGGTGTCCAAACATAGATGTACTCCAGCTGAGGTGTTATCAGTGCTGGTTTGAACAGAACTGTGCTTCATGTGTCTTTTATTGAGCTGTTTATACATCCCAGTGTGAAGTCTGCTTCTTTTACAAGGGTATGACAGCACTGGCTTGCTCAGTTTATGATGCAATACTACCCCTAGATGCTTTTCTGAGGGGTGTGCTGCTTACCAGTAACTCTCCATCATCCTGTGCAGCTGATCAGTCTTAAAAATAATAACTTACATCCTTCAGTCTTCAACAACATCCTGTTTTTTCCAAACTATTTCTCTGGTTTGTTACATTTTTTTTTGTTCTGATGTTAATCCTATGTCATGATGTAGATGTGTACTCATGCCATCTAGTCCATTGCATTGAGACCATGTGAGAGATTCACTTTCCTGTCTTCTGAGGAGAGGCCCTGCACCTCTCACGAAGGGAGGTGTCATGGGGGAGAACTAGCACAATTCATGCATGCCATGACCACTCCCTGCCCACTTCCTTGTGGCCCTCAGCAGGAGACAAAAGGGAATGGGGCACAAGATGGAGGAATTTTCAAGGAAAATTGAATCTGGTCCCTAGATAAATGCAGAGTATTTCCTTAGCTAGCTGTGCATGCTTCCTGTAAGACAAGGTTAAGAGCCTTATTATTTAGAGAGGGAATTAAGCAGTTACTTCTGAACTAGTGGAGAATGGTTAAGGGAGTTATATCAGGGTGACACAATTTAGAACATTTAATTTATTTAAGTTGTCTTTATTAGTTCTTTCCCTTTTCTATCTGGAAGTCTTATTCCCTTCTTTAACTTACAAATCAAAGCAAGGCACCATACACAAGCATTTGCAGAAGTCAAAGCAAGGAGGTAAAAAAAGAGACATTAGGAAGCATCTCTTTACCTAGAGGGTGGTCGATCACTGGAACAGGCTTCCTAGAGAGGTGGTTGATGCCCCAAGCCTGTCAGTGTTTAAGAGGCATTTGGGCAATGTCCTTAATAACATGATTTAAGCTTTGGTCAGGCAAAGTGATGGCCTTCTACAACAGGGCCACGGCACTGGTGGATAGAGGAAGGGCAACTGACATCATCTACCTCGACTTGTGCAAAGCCTTTGACACAGTCCCACATGACATCCTTGTCTCTAAGTTGGAGGGACATGGATTTGATGGAAGGACCACTCGCTGGATAAGGAACTGCTAGATGGCCGCACTCAGAGAGTTGTGGTCAATGGCTCAATGTCCAAGTGGAGACCAGTGACAAGTGGTGTTCCACAGGGGTCAGTACTGGGACCAGTGTTGTTTAACATCTTTGTTGGAGACATGGACAGTGGGATGGAGTGCACCCTCAGCAAGTTTGCCGATGACACCAAGCTGTGTGGTGTGGTGGACACGCTGGAGGGAAGGGATGCCATCCAGAGGGACCTTGACAGGCTGGAGAGGTGGGCCAATGCAAACCTCATGAAATTTAACAAGGCCAAGTGCAAGGTCCTGCACGTGGGTCGAGGCAATCCCAAGCACAAATACAGGCTGGGCAGAGAATGGATAGAGAGCAGCTCTGAGGAGAAGGACTTGGGGGTATTGGTGGATGAGAAGCTCAACATGAGCCGGCAGTGTGCGCTTGCAGCCCAGAAAGCCAACCGTGTGCTGGGCTGCATCAAGAGAAGCATTAGCAGCAGGTCAAGGGAGGTGATTCTCCCCCTCTACTCTGCTCTCGTGAGACCCCACCTGGAGTACTGTGTTCAGATGTGGGGCCCCCAACATAAAAAAGACATGGACCTGTTGGAGAGAGTCCAGAGGAGAGCCACAAAATTAATCAGAGGGCTGGAGCACCTCCCCTATGAGGACAGGCTGAAAGAGTTGGGGTTGTTCAGCCTGGAGAAGAGAAGGCTCCGAGGAGACTTAATAGCAGCCTTCCAGTACCTGAAGGGGGCCTACAGGAGAGATGGGGAGGCACTCTTTATCAGGGAGTGTAGTGAGAGAACAAGGGGTAACGGGTATAAGCTAAAAGAGGGTAAATTTAGACTAGACATTAGGAAGAAATTTTTCACTGTGAGGGTGGTGAGGCACTGGGGCAGGCTGCCGAGAGAAGCTGTGGATGCCCCATCCCTGGAGGGGTTCAAGGCCAGGCTGGATGAGGCTTTGAGCAACCTGGGCTAGTGGAGGGTGTCCCTGTCCATGGCAGGGGGGTTGGAACTTGATGATCTTTAAGGTCCTTTCCAACCTAAACCATTCTATGATTGTGTGATTCTATGAAAGTGGAATAGATGAATCATTGTTGGTCCTTTCCAACTGAACCATTCCATTCCATTCCATGTTCTGCTTGTGAATGTCAGCCACCATTTCATGCAAGTCAAGACATCTGTTTAAAGGCAGGTACTTTGAATTAAATTGGAGCATCTCAGTGGCTGTGCTGAACTTTGATTCAGGCCTTCAAAGGCTTTGCCTGTAAAGATGAGATAGCAAATCTTAACTATGCACATAGTTCCTGGTGCTTTATTGCAAACTGTGTAGATGGGTTTTCCTTATTCAAATATACATGATTTAGGGTAGATTTTGTGTAGGCAGAGAGTCAATCCTTACATTTCTGAGAAACGTATGAAGACCTGAAATTGATGAAATAAAAATTGCATCTAAATGCCACATATTCTTTCTTTTATTTATTCAAAGGCATCTGAAAATTTGAAAAAAGAATGAAGAAGAATAGTTTCAAGAAGTTTTTGGGGGTTTAGAGTTTCTCAATAAATCACTTGTGATCAACTTATATGTATAATTAGACTAAAAATTACTCCAAGTGCTTAATTTGTAATTCAGAAAGAAAAGATGAAATGTAAATAATTTCACTGGTAGATAGCCAAGACTGGAAAATACAGGTTATCATAGGAAAAAAAAAAAGGTGGGAAAGTCAAAAGGAATAGCTGTGAGATTTCTGCAGTGTGCAGCTGGCAGTAAGTTCTGAAGCTTTCTGGTTTTATTTTTTATACCTGATTTGGGAAAAATGTTTCAAGATAAAATAAATACATTACAAAGTACAAAAATTAGATCTGCCAGCATAATAGACTAGCAGGATGACCGATAGCCATAGTCAGAAACATGTGACATTATGGCTAAAGCTTAAAGTAGTGCAACCTCTATGCGACATCATCAACCAGCTAGGGAGTAACTGCCCATCCCCTAATTCTGCTGAATCTACTTAGTATTGTGATTTGGATTCCTATTCCAAACCTCCTTTCGTTTGACATACTACAGCTCATCGGCTATGAAGACTATGTCAAGTTTGAAAATGCCTCTTAGGTAGATCTCTTAAGCCTCTCATGTTAACCCAGTTCTTTCTTATATACTTAGTTAAATGGGATTTTCAAATGAAGAAATATATATTCCAAAGGTACCCAGGCACTTCCATGCCTCCCACTCAGTGTCTGAAGTTCCAAAGGCGAATGTAGAAGCAAACGTGTTTAAGGCATACAAGATCTTCATGCATGTGTGTCAGTATGAATGAGTTCTGGACATTTCAAACTTACTGCTTGTCTACAAGCCAACACATTAACACGTATGCGCTGAAATTCTTGCATTGCAGACCTGATGATTTTCTGAGCATATGTGGCTCAAGTTGCATGGTTTTGGTGAAGGAGAAAAATCACAGTGTGTGTCAAATACAGAGAAAACCTGTGCATGCACAATATCTGGCATTAGTAGATGTTTGGCAGCCTGACTGCAGTTAGTGCTCTGCACTAGCTGCCAAACATCTGGAAGTTAGTAGAAAAATGTAGAAAAGTGGTAGGGAAGAAAATGACCAGAAAAAGCAGCTGTCTCCCACAAAAAATGGTAGATCTGGCACGCTGGGCTATAATAGGATTTGAGAAAGGCATCAATCTGGGACATACAGCACAGTGGGTTTGAGAAGCTCCAGAAACTGTCCTCTTCATAGAACTGTAAAAAAGGGCAAGTGAATCTGAGATCAGTCTGAAAAAAGATCTTCAGTGATATGCACCACTAAACTCAGTGCAACCAGATTATTAACTTGAAATGTAAAAGTTTAAATATCAACTTTAGCAAGTTAGCTGTTTATGTGAGCATAAATATCCGGCCAATGTTATGTCATATTCCCAAACTCCTTCTGCTGGCTTCTCAGGTTATAAAATCCTGAACTTTGTCTTTGACAGCCATCTGTCAACACCCCTAGTTCTTCCCTTGATAACTTCTACAGTGTGATTATTTATTTCACAAAAAACAGTACAAAATTCATTTGCACAGAGTCTTGAACCCTGAATATGTGCAAGCATCAAAAAATAAATTTATGGTAATATAAATAACACAGGAATACTGAAGTGATTTCTTTATTTGTATTTAATTAATGACAAGAACTCAGTCATTAAATTTAAGTAAAGATGCTGCAGAATTTCAAGGTTGATGCATTAAAATGCTGGAGGCCCTTACAGAATGTAAGTTCAGCTTGTGCCCTTGAGTAAATACATTTATAATCTCTGTAATGTCCTATAATAATTTAATAAAATATATGGCTCTGATCTTTAGATAGGGGAAGCCTGGGTTGAGCCACTAGCCTGAAGCTCACAATAAGATTTGTTTTGCTTGAAGTTAGCTGCCTAGAAGTTGGGTATCTTTAGTCTGCTGAACTAGTTATTCATTGCTCCGCATTCACCAGGAGAGATAAGTACTATGAGGAGATATTTCTTAGCAATTATTCTGAGAGGTGTCCAGAGTACAAGGGATAACCCATGTTTTGGAGGTGCCTGCTTGCCTCCACTGACTATTCAGAGAGCATAGAGAACTAGTTTTATACAGCTGAAGTTAAGTGTGGTGAGTGATACCACCTCGGTACATGAACAGGCAGGCCTACAGCACACAGACATGAGCCAGGACTCAAATTTGGCCAGTTTGCAATAGCATCATGGACCCTGAGGAGTCCACAGCCATCATGGCAATCAGTCCAGGCTATAAAACCGGCCAAGAGGCTGGACAGAGCTGGAAAGCCGAATGCTTATGTACATTGCTTCCACAGTTAAATGGCAACAGGGAACTGTGGTAACTAAACAAAAGCTGTCCTGGATCAATGATTATTTTGGGTAAGTCTACTCACACTGTATTAATATCTGTATAAAACTACATGTTCTGAAGTTTGTCTTTGCTAATGCTTACTTAAGCATTACTGAGATTATAGGGATTAGAAGCTGAGAAAACAGGCTTTAAGAGATGAGATAAAAATGAAGACTCAATTATCTGGATATTAGAATAGCATGTAACTCTATACTTACTATATTATAATCTGTGACAAGTAGCATTAACAGCATGTTTGTGTAACAGAAAATCTAGTCTCCTTCCACAGATTGTTAAGAAAATCTGCTCACAGCATTGCTACCTGAACAATGTCTGAACAAAGGAAGAATAAACCACAGAATCAAAGAATGGTGGCTGTCTTGGCTGCCCAATCAGGTGCCAAATTCAAATATTTTTAGTAATTTTATGTTTTCACTGTGTTAATTTCTATTGAATTATACTAGAGACTTGGGTGACTTTTAATTATTTTCTGGAGAAAACATTTTGCTAAAGTGACCTTTTCTTAAAACAAGCAAAAGGTTGAAATAAATGTTGGAGTTTTGGGAACTCATCCACCATCAAATCATATCTAAAACAATGCACCTATATGTGGTTATAATTAAAGGAAGGTACCAAGATGACACTTGTATAGAATGCCAACAACAGCAATAAAAAGGACTAATTTCTAAGATCCTTGTTCTGTAGTGAGCCTGCTAAAAGGCAGGGAGAAACTTATCTGTTTTGCTAAATCAGATTAGTTTACCCACAGGAATTTGAGTTACTATTGAGTTACTGCATCAGGCTGATTTTTTTTGTTTGGCATGTTCTTAAAAAAGTGTTGTTATGAACTATCCCAACTCCTTCTATCTATCTTTCTGATAAAAGTCTTGAGAAGTCAGGTAGTAAGTTGTTTGGTACTCAGCGACAGGTCCCTCTTTCTTATTTCAGTGCATAAATACCTACTCAAAGAGCTGCATGCAGACAGAATACTGTAATATTCCCTGAAGAAAGTTTTTAATCAGCAGCTTCAAAAGAGTGCTCTGTTAATGAGCAACTGAAATATTATAAATTCAGCCAACAGCCTTTATGTTTCATTTAGACAGTCTTCCTTGCAGCTCAAGAGTACAAAAGAACAGTGTCAGTGGCCTGTAGGCCTTTGCAGTTGCTGCCCAGTGATTAACCACGGGAAAGAAAAGCTATCTGCAATTTAATTAGATGCAGGATAACCTATAGGTAATACTGATAAAAATAATCAGCTAGATGCCACTGAGCAGCTGGCATGAAAATTGGACAACATAGTGTCCATAAAGTTTGTATTCTCAAAACAGCTTTATTCAAAAAAACCCAGCCCTCTGCAAAAAAAGGATAATTTCTTGAGCCCATGTTTTTAGGCTCCTTTGAATTCTGCTTGCTTGGCTAAGCTAAAGCCAATCCTTGGCAGCAGAATTTTGGCATATTCATTAAGTGCAATACTATATCATTGCTTTAAAAACATAGTGGAGTGTAAACAAACAGTGAACACGATGACTCTACAAAAAGCCAACACAGCACTAAATAGCAGTTTAGCTGAAGGCAATTTCAATTGTTAATGCTTTTACTGTGTGCTGGTTTCAGCAGTTTTGAAGGTCTTTTTCCTGAGTAGTGCTGTTCTCACGCTCAGTTACTGTGGCCTCTTGTCTGGGGTTGAATCAACCTGTAATTCAGCATAGCTCTTCCAGAATGCTTCTATAGTAACCTGATCATGATAGTGTGTCTTGCTGATATGAACTTTTTCTTTATTTCAAAATAAATATTTTATCTATACAATTGAAAGGAAAACCTTTCAATGTGACCATGCTCCCTTTGCTCATATAAAGATTGTCATTCTAGTTCAGAGTTACAGCAGTGCTGATTTCAAAGAATTGTGTTCAGCCCCTCTGTTGACACATGGTTACACATGCATCAGGTATGTATATGCAGGTTTCTGATTTATATCACTTTCACTGCTGCTACATGGAATTGTTTTATAAAGTAGAAGTATTACTCTAGAAGCAACCAGCTAGATCTGTAAGTGCTGAATCTTTTTTCATACTGGGTATGAAACCATACCAGCTGAATCTTTTTTTCATACTGGGTATTTGTAAAGTCTCTCCCCGTGTGTGTGAGCTGATACCAGAGCCTTCTCCTCAGCTGGTGGTTCCTGCCTGCTCATTTTGATCAGACACAGGAATGGCCTTATCTTTGAGATCTCTGTGTCAAGTTTGGTAGATATTGTACAGTAATGAGCATAGAAACCTCATTTCCTCAGAAAACCAGTTGTAATTGCGTAAGTCAGACTGGTTTTGGTGGAGTTCCTTTATGAGTTTGAAGGATAAAGCCTGCTTAAAAACTGAAAGTGCCATTTGGTCCTTTTCCAGAAATCTGATGCTAATCTAAAATAGCTACTCAATGTAAAATACAAAGCTCTTCATACTTAGGGTGAAATCTGGAGTCTGGATTTGAAGGAACCAGACTGTCATCCTGAGAATCTCGCCTATATCATTCATAAGGCTCCGTGGTATCCTGAACTTGCCAGGCAGCTACTTATGTGTCATGCTTATGACTTCAGGATAAATGACAAGGACACTGTTTGTATGGAACTCCTTTCTGCTAGTCTTGGCCCTTCTACTTCATTGTTGCTGGAGACTGGATGCATAAGAACTATGAAGTCTCGTTTCTTCCATCTGGAAGCTGCAGATAGTACTGTTTACCTGAACCAGAGGGATATTTTGAGCATTCATCGTTATAATAGTCCATTTCTAAATAATCTCATTGTAAAAAGAGATTGTTAAAACCATTTAAAAACTAGTGTTAGAGTTTAGTGGTGAATGTTTATATATTCAGCTCATACTGTTACCAGACTAGTATTCGTTTTATTCGATTGCATTTTTAGCTGAATAATAACATTTCTTGATTTAAAGTTGCATCTTTAATGACCTTTGCTGAATGCTAAATTTTAGATTGCATTTACGTATGAGACGCTGCTATTCTGTTAAGTAGGAGACATATTATGAGGATAATCAGTTTATCTTAAGCTGTAATTCTATGTCTAGCAAGGATTCAAATTTCTGGGATGGAGGATGGCTAATGGCTTAGTGAAGTCTGGTGAAACATCTTTAAGATAAATCCCAGCATAATGAGATCAGTTAGATCTAACTGTAAAATGGAAGAGAAGCTTAATTTTAATTTTCAAATGCACAGTTTGGTGCTTTGCTTTTTTATTTTACAACTTGACAGAGATATATCTGAAATTTAAAAAATGCTGGAACTGGATGGATCTTTTGAATATACATAAACTAAAAGGGAGAAACTAAACTAGAAAAAAAAAAAAGGAGAAGTAGCTAGCTTCATGCAAGGTTACATTTTCTGTTCCATGGAAACTAATTTGTCTCCAACGTAAATTCTGTGTTGAAAGGATGTGCCTACTTTGCAGCTACAAGATGCTTCTGACATAGGTTATGTGGGTACTAAAATAGTACAGGCAGCAAATTCACAGTAATAATCTCAGTCACAGAGATCTACAGTTACATATGTGATCAAGGGGTCCTTGTCAAATTAGGTAGCATCTGGTTTCTTGGCATTTAGGATTTTATTTTAACTAATGTGTAACAACAGATTCCACTTATTTTTAAATGTATGCAGTATATCCTGCTTTTGTGTTTTATTATTTTCATGCAATTACAGTCCTTGTTACAGAAACTGGACAGCCCCCACTGCAGGATTAAAGCTGCTGTTTAAGCACACTGCATACGAAGTGCAGACTTTTTAGGGCAGAGGGTACATTTTCATTCTGAACTCTAAAGGGAATAACACACCCAAAATATTGCCTATACACACCAAATATTCCAGAAAAGCTATATATTTAAAATAGGATGGCTTTTCCTGAAACTGCTCCATGTTTTGGAGTCTGAGAAGGTAAGTCATGGTGAGCAGCTTTCTGAGAAGCTTTAGCCTTTGAGACAGCTCAAGAGCTTCTAACAAAAGTCACTGTCATTTGTGATTCACAGTAGTTTTGTTACCTAAAATCTACATGTGACTCATAACATTTCAGGGGGAAGAAAGCACCATTTCTGACAGCTCTAGTGAATCTGCTCTGAGTAACAGGACATTGGCAGTTGTAGGAGACAGCTCACACTGAGTAGAAGGATCCTCAGTTCCTACCATTTTCGAGACCCAGCCTGGAAGTAGAGCCCAGAGCAAAAGACAGAGCAACTGAGGGCACTCATCAGCTCAGCACTGAGCTCCTTCAGAAACTGGATGTATCTGTTAAAAAGGAAAGCACAGGGGGCATAGAAGGCAGGTGCTGAAGGACCTGGGGAAAAGCCAATACTACATCTGGGGGCCAAGATCTTCTTCCCTCTGATCATCTGCTGAGAGCCCAGCTTTTTCTCTCTTTTTGGAGCAGAGCAAGACAGCAGTAGGGAAGGTTTCTAGTATCTGTACTGAGGCAGAGGATGTCAGAAGTACTATGCTACAGTCTGAGGCAGAGTGGAGTTCCTGGGTTAGGAAAACAGTACCAAAAAAGTGCATTCCCTCCAGCATATGTTGTACAGTTTTGGGTTTTTTTAATAGTATTTTGTTTCTTTGCATTGTGTCCCACTTAATGCACTGTAGGACTTGGACAAATAATAGAATTTCACCTCTGTTTTTCCATATTTTTTGAGATAACACTTGATTAGCCAACTGAAAAGCTCCTGACTCCAGAAAAAAAAAAAAACATTTTAAACGAGAACTACTTTCTGCACGTCTATACTTATTTATCTACAGCCATACACTCAAGCATGATCAGGAATGATCTTTGTCACTGAAATGAAGTTGCCTCTACTGGTACATTGCCAGAATTTTTCCCAGCCCAAATTTGGCTCTCAAGTACCATTTCTGCAAGCCTTTTCCAGCCCCGGGCAGCTGGGAGGGACTATTGCCAGCGGACAGTTTGCACCGGGCTGTCCTGTGTTGGGAGCTGAGGGGGTTCACCAGCGTTGGCACAGACAGTCCCCTGCCAGCTGGCCTGGGTGTAGCACTGAATTTACTGGTGTCCATGAAGCCTTCCTGTGAGTGACAGTCCAGTCTTCTAGATACCTTGAATACTTCTTAAAACAAGACTTCAGATTGTTACCTTGTTCCTGTCTCGGGATTCCCCCATTTCGGGTGGATCTGTCCGGCAGGAAAGGCAGCACCCTCAGCTGCCGCTGCCCCAACGCCCTGCTTCAACGCTGCGTGGAGACGCGTGGCTGGAGGCACCTCGGCGGGCGATAAGCCGTGTCCACCGCAGTCCGCAAACTAGCTGGAGAAATGCGGGACTTTTGGTTACCAAAACCGGCAATAATGGTTCATTGAGAGGAAAACTGGCTCTGCTGAATTGCACAGTTCCGTGGAGCAGAGTTAGGAGAGCAGGGGGATGCAAATCCCTAGGGCTGTTTCGCAGAGTTTGTAATTAGCCAGCTCGGGAACAGTTGGTTTTGTCTGGGGTTTGCTGGAGCACCCCACTGGAAATACGAATTACAGAGGAAGCAGTGCTCATGTGAGGGACACAAACTCTCCACAGCTTGCACGGGGTGCTGGGCCTCACTCCCGGTGCTGGGCCCACACCGCTGAGGCTCGGTCGAGCCCCCGGTGTCGGCGTTTCCTCACGAAGGGATCAACCCCCTCCCACGGCCGCGGGCAGCGGCAGCGCCGTGAGGGGCTCTGAGCAGAGCAGACACTACCGCACTGCCAGAGGGGCTGGTTAGGAACAGGGCAGGTGCAGGCGAGGAGGCAGCTTTAACCGGGGGTCGGGCAGTACCGCCAGGGACGGGTCAGGCCCAGTGTCAGCGGCTGCCGCCAGCCCACGGCGCAGCCCCAGCAGACGCGCGACCTCTGGGGACCTCCCCACGGCCGGGCAGGGGCGGAGCTGCCTCTGCGCCTGCGCACCACCCGTCGGAAGTCCGCCACAGCCCCGCCCGCCCGCTGGACAAGATGGCTGCGTCTACGGCTCGCTTAGCGGCTCGGCGGCTTTTCCTGCCTTGGTCTGCTCGCCTTGTGCGAGCGTCCGGCTCGGGAGACCGGGTAGGCGGTGGAGCGGGGAAGGGGGCGGAGTTGTGGAGAGCCCAAAGGCCCCAGCGGCTGCCTGCTGTGGTGCTCAGGCCGCCGCCATGGGGGCGGGGTGTTGGAGGCCGGGAGGCGCGGTGCACGCTGGGGTTTGTAGTCGCGGCGGCCGTAAGGTGGAGGCGCTGGTGAGCGCGCTGCCGCGGTGCATGGCGGGAATTGTAGTCTCCGCCTGACTGAGGAGAAGGCGGCGGTCGCCCATCGGTGGGGCACAGTGATCCGGGGGACGAGCCGGGGAGCCGCAGGCCCCAGAGTTCACTACCTGCTGCTTGGGGCCGCTGTTACCCCGTATCGCCCCCAGCGGTGCCGAGGCCGCACGGCTGGTGCAGCCTTCGGGAGCCGGAGCGGTGCAGACTGGGGTGCGATGCCTCTGAGAGGGGCAGCAGCAGCCTCCACCCCGTACGGGGCCTGCCGTGCTTACCTCAGGGGAGCTCAGAGACGGCTTTAACCCTCCATCTCTCCACTGGTTATATGGAGGCTGCCCCGATCCCAGAGCTCTCCCCTTCTGTCTTTTTCCCCATCCTCTCAGGTTGAACCCGAAGCTTTTCTTTCTCACAACAGGAGAGCGAGATTTTGTTCTCAAGCACAGGTTTTTCCTTCCCTGTAATGCAGGCTAGTAGTGAAAATGATCCCTTGCAGCAGCCCAGGCTGGGAACTGACAGGGTGGAGCAGCTCTGTGGAAGAGGCCTGGGGCACAGGAGGACAGCAGGCTGCGCGTGGGCAAGCAGTGTGTCTGACATCAGCCTGGGCTGAACAAACAGGAGCACAGCCAGTAGATCAAAGGAGGTGGCTAGTTTGCACTTGTCAGGTGGTCCTGTCGCTTGTCAGGTGCACTTGTCAATATGACAGCTGGTTTTGGTCTTCTCGGTGTAAGGAAGACAGTAGTGAACTGGAGTGCATTCACCTGAGGGCCAGCATGATGGTTGCAGGTTAGAGCATATGCTTTATGAGGAGAGGCTGAAGGTCTGGGACTTCTTCAGCCCAGAGAAAACATAGCTTTGGTTGGACTTAACATCAGCCTGCCAGTACCTATGGGAAGGTTGTCAGGAAGACAGAGCCAGGTTCTTCACAGTAGGGCATGGCTGCAGAATGAGAGGCAATGGGTATAAGTTGAAACAAGAGAGGGAAAACTGGATATGTGAAATGCCTTTTTCCCATGAGGCATTCAAGCAGTGGAACAAGCTCCCCAGAGAGGCTGTGCAATTTCTTAACATCCTGGGAGATTTTCAGTACCCAGCTGCAAAAAGCCCCAAGCAAACTGGTCTGACCTCATAGTTGATCCTGCTTGGAGCAGAAGGTTGAACTAGAGACATCCTGAGGTCCCTTCAAACCTGTGGGTGTTTCTTTTTTTTTTTTTTTGTGTGCATGCTTTAGAAAAGATCCCCAAACTTGTGTTAAAGTTCAGGAATACATTTTTCAGAAGAGCATCCTGGGATATACCTTACAATTTGAGTGTGACTGATGCTTTTTCCTTACAGTGTGTACATGTTGGAACAAGCAGGCTCAGAGCTTCCAAAGCAGCAACAGAAGTAGTCCTAAATGTTCCTGAGACTAGGGTGACTCCTCTTGGAAATGGCTTGCAAGTAGCTTCTGAAGACTCTGGACTCTCAACATGCACAGTAGGTAACTTGTAAAGGGAAGTTTTTTTGGTAACTGTCCATGCATGTTAATTTCCTTTTGGAACTGAATTGCATTCTTTCAATGTTCGTTAATAATTGTTCTTAAACTTTAAGCTAGGTAAAATAAGTCTTAAGGCTTTGGTGGTTATGATTTGTGGTTAGATTTTTTTGTGAAGATCAAAATTTTCTTTCTCTTCTTTCCTTTCTCTTGTTTCAGGAAAAAGCCATTTAAAAATAGGTCTTGAAAATCTAAGTGTAGTTCATACACAAAAACAGCAAAGCTTCATTGTTAGCTGGTAAAATGACTTTTTTTTCTTCCCAATAAGGTTGGACTTTGGATTGATGCTGGAAGCAGGTATGAAAATGAGAAGAACAATGGAACTGCTCACTTTCTTGAACATATGGCTTTCAAGGTGAGCATGAATATTGACTTAAAAATTTATAATGGATTTCTGAGTTACTTATCTTTGAAGATCAATGGTAAGAACTTTGTTAGAACTGTATAAATACATTTTCCAAATCAAGGAGAGGGGAAGAAAAAAGTGGACAACTTCAACTTTGGTTTCCATTAGAAAATGAAGCTGAAGTCCTAGTTCTGTGTAGCTGATACACAACTATAGATTAGTAACATAGGTCTCATTTTAACTCACTTTTAACTTCTTGTAATGTTCTTAGAAGACACATAGTCGCCCTTTTGCCAGCTTTTTCTTTTCATTTGGGGGCATAGTAGGATTTATATCTGACTTTCACGCTTGGAGAGATTAGTGTGCCAGTTTTCTTTCCAGAAGACTTTTTCTTTCTCTTGGCCTTGACTTTTCCAGACAAGAGGTAGTAATGATGAGTAGGTGAATTAAAGAGTCTGTTCTGATTTTCCTGTTGTTTTATTTCAGGGAACAAAAAAGAGATCTCAGTTAGACCTTGAACTAGAGATTGAGAACATGGGAGCTCATCTGAATGCATATACGTCCAGGGAACAAACCGTGTATTATGCAAAGGCCTTTTCGAAAGACTTACCAAGAGGTAACTGTTTTCATTCATCAGAAAAGCAGCAAAAGACAAAATGCTTATCCAGCTCCTGATGAGACAACACAGAATTATATTTTTATAGAGTAACAGTCATTTCCTTCCGATGTGAAAAGTCCTTTCTTGAGCTGCACAGGAATGTGAGAATGCAGGTTTGGAAAGGAGAGTGCCATCTGGGAAGCTGATATTTGACATGTTTTTGTCTCTAGACTCCCAAAAGAAAATACCTTTTGGACTTCTCCCTTCTGGCAGAGCAAACCTCTTGTCCCGTTGCAAATCTTATTAGCAAATCTTGGGCCATTTGGTCTTTGGGGTGGATTTTACTTTTGGAACCAGGTTTTTCTGGTAGTCTGAAAATATGCTTTCTGTTCCCTTTTTTCAATTAGCTGTGGAAATTCTTGCTGACATAATTCAGAACAGTACCCTGGGAGAAGCAGAGATTGAGCGTGAGCGAGGAGTTATACTTCGAGAGATGCAAGAGGTTGAAACCAATTTACAAGAAGTTGTCTTTGATTACCTTCATGCTACAGCCTATCAGAAAACAGCCCTAGGACGAACAATTTTAGGACCCACTGAAAACATCAAGTATGTCCAAATTGGTGGCTGTCTTTAATTGTATCGTGCTTTTTCTATTTAAAGACTCATCTGAAAATGTAGGGAACAGCTTCAGTTTTCATTTTTACCCTGGAAGATAGCTGAAATTGCACTGGATATAACTGTGAGAAGAATTCCCCTATTGCCTTAGTTTCCCTATAAGCAGGCATCAAAGGATGTGTGAACTTCATATGTCTACTGCATGTCTTCATTATTTGTCATATTTTTTCCTGTTTGTTAAAAAGGCATCTGGCACAAAATTGGAAAAGCTCCTTTGTCCCGTTGGTCAAGTGTTAGGAATTATCGTAAATACAACTGTGTTTGCACTGCTCTTTCAGCATTTGTTTATATCAGCACAGACCAGGAGACTGCTAAATGTGCTGTTTTCAAATTGGCATGAGATCATTAGTGTGTCCTGTCTCCACGTGACTGATGTAATTCTCATTCCTCCTCAGGAAGCTAGAAGAGCTTAGAAAGGCAAAATGTACCAAGTTCCTATTTCCTTTTTAGGAAGTCACCCTTATTTTAGCTTTTTGCTTCTATGCACAGCTCTGTGCATTGGCAGACCTTACAATTATTTTGATATTGTATTCTATACATGTAGCTCTTTTTACTCTACTAAACTTTACTGACACAATAGTGATGTTTCCTTGAATGCTTCTAGATCCATAAACCGTAATGACTTGGTGGAGTACATAACAACACATTACAAAGGACCCAGAATGGTCCTGGCTGCTGCTGGAGGTTAGTAGGAAATATTTGCCCTGGATCGTGTGAAACTATGGTTAAAACCATGGTATTTAAGTTTCTGAGAATAACATGATGAATTGTCTATTGTTCAGTAAGTCCTGGGAGTTCATTGCTAGCCCTGTGTATTTTGTGCCTTCATACCCTTTGAACTTTTTCCTTTTCCCCTCAGTAATATTCCAGAAACATTCTTAAACCAGTAACTTGAAGTGAATTGAAGGCCAAGGTCATTCTTCCATGTGGGCAGGAAAAGAGAGGCCTAGAAGGGGCTCATTGTGAAAAGAGGAGTAGCAAGGAAAGCAGAGAGAAAGAGAAATAACATCAAAGCTTGAAATTGAGAGCCAACAGCTTGATTTGGTGTAATATTAATAGAAGACTATTGAAGAGAATTAAGGGGAGTGATCATGATGATCTTACTCTGTATAATGGGGAGGTGTGAGGAATCTGAAAGCATGGTATTAAAGGGAGAGAGCAATAAGTTACTGTTTGAGTCTTTAAACTGCACAGCAATTTAAATTAACTGTTTACAGAGTAACATTATAAAGTATGTGAAATATCTTTGTTCAGGGGTCTCTCATGATGAGCTGCTTGACCTAGCAAAGTGCCACTTTGGTAACTTGCCATCTGCTCCAGAAGGAGGACTGCCACCCCTGCCACCTTGTAGCTTCACAGGCAGTGAGGTAAGCTGGTAGGCGGCTTTTTGAGCTTGCCCTTATATCTCCTGTGAGCACAATGGACATGTGCTCTCTGCTGAGGAGAAAGAGCTTCTCAGCCACAGACTCAGCAGATTAGAAGGTTTCTTGCCCCGAGCATGGGCAACAGAGTAGTTGCTTTCCAAAGCAGTACTTTACAACCTTTCTTGGACAAGCCTTGCTGCTGCCACTTTTTCTGCTTCAGTTCCTGGAGGAATACCTCCTTACCCCTTCTGCTACTTTCCTTTTGTCCCCTTGGCAATGGTGTTGGACCATTTCTACTTGTTGGCAATTACTAATTTAAAGGATATGGCGGAGAACCGAGGCATCTGTGTTCTATTCATGCTTTATTTAGATTTTGAAAAGTCATCAGCTTCCCTTGCTGATGTTTGTTTTGAAATTACTTGTAATGCATTAGGCTTGCTGTTGGTGAAGTGCTCTGAAGTTGCCACAGAGAAGACTAGCTAAGGCTGATGTTAAATAAAGCTTCATATGCTCTATTTTTTTGTTCTCTATGTGCATACTTTATAGTCCAGATGTAGTGGAAATGTCTTGTCTCCTGATATTTAACTTCCTGTGTATGTTACTGTGCACAGTTTGTACTACAGCTGCTTTCCTGTGTTCCCACAGATTCGTATAAGAGATGATAAGATGCCCTTGGCGCACATTGCGATAGCTGTTGAAGCAGCTGGCTGGTCACACCCAGATACGATCCCACTCATGGTAGCGAATACTCTGATAGGTAATTGGGATCGTTCCTTTGGAGGAGGCGTGGTGAGTGAACCTGCGAGCACCTTCCTGCTCTAATGAGGCTGGTGGGCTGATGAAATCTCTCTGACTCGGGTACTGCCAATACAGACTCGTTCAAACATATCTGATGGTGTTAGTGCAACTTTCTGGCAATTTCTGAAGGTCCTTTTCGGAGTGGGAGAAGGGGATCCAGTTATGAGTATGAGAGAACTTGCCCAAGATCTAGCAAAATCGTAGGAAGTAGTTCTAAACCACCAAAATAGAAGTGACTTGAGATCTGCAGCCCTCATGGAAAGTAGGATGTATCATACCTGTATGTCATCAGAACTTGTAGGTATTAATAACTGTCCCTTTCTTGAACCTAAGTAGCTTTATAATTTTAGCTTAAATCTGGACTGTTGCTTGGAAATGTGAGATTACATGCAAGGAAAGAAACTGTTGAGATGAAGAGCTGGTAATTAACCTTATACCTTCTGCTGGAGCCTTTGATACTACTTCATGTTCTGTCATCATTGAAATGAAAACAGGAGACCATGGAGGTGACTAGTAGGCTTTCAAAAAACTTCATAAAATAATATATTTTTCTTTTGCCTCAGCAGAATTTATCCAGTAAACTTGCTCAGATTGCCTGCCATGGTAACCTGTGTCACAGCTTCCAGTCCTTCAACACCTGCTACACTGATACAGGGTTGTGGGGACTCTATATGGTCTGTGAGCCATCCACTATACAGGACATGGTGCACTTTGTTCAGAGAGAATGGTGAGCTAATGACTGATTCTCTGAAAGATTGTTTTCAGTGGAGGAATACAGTTAAAAAAAATGGCAATCATTTAAAAAGAATATTTTTGTTTCCCTGCTTACTCTTGCCTGGAAAAAAAAATGCATCAGCTTCTAAACTTGGACATTCAATGCAGAGTCCCAACAGCCAGTTTCTGGCACCCTTACTTGGAGTGAATAGTTTAAGGTTTAGGTTTAGTTTTCTTTTTCTGTCCTGGAAAAATAAATGGTAACTGTAGTTAAAACAATAGCATTCCTTGTACAAGAAAATATGGCAGTGATTTTTTTTTTTTTTTTTTTGACTTGCCAGATAGGAGTTATGAAAATGAGTCAAACCTTTTAGAATACTACTAAGTCAGTATACTGTGACCCAAAGTCCATGTTTAACAGCTGAAAGATTAAATATTCATGAATGAGAATAATGAATGTGCAATTACCTCCAAACACCATTAGTAGTTACCCATTCTGCTGCTGCTGTCCCACATGATGCATCAGGTGGTGATGTTACATAGAGCTCTAGTGAGTTCATAGGGAAATTAAATGATGTAAGGTAGGTGAGCTGTTCTATGTGGAATTTTGAAATCAGAGATTCTAGATAGTATTCATTTGTCTAAGGCTTAAACCTAAATTGAAAAGATGTCCCTGGGTGCAATTGTAATGCTTGAAGTGCAGATGTGATTAGGACCAGACATGTTAGCTAATAGCACTGTTTTGAAGTGAAGTTGAAACAAAAGTGGAAAGAAACTTGAAAATGAGGACTTTCTTTGATCATGTAAATCACTTCTCATATATCATTATTCTATGACATCTCTGTAAACAGCCTGTGGAGAAAAATATCATTTTAGCTGTCTGGTTGCTGCAGCTTAATACCAGGGAAGATATGAACCACTGCTGTGACAAGAGTGCATTCATGTATCTAATGCATCCCCTTGTTCTAGTAAAATGTTCCTTATGCAGTGTGGCAAATCTTTATCTCACCAAGGGCCAGGAGGTAATGGATTGCCTTCTGGGCTAATTACCTCTAATTGTTTGGCTCCTACTATTCTCAAGATAGCAAGTATGGACTACACTTGGCTCAATATATTCATTTAATAAAATAAAACACAGCTCTTCTAAGGGGAAAAACTTGCTCTTAGGTACATTGATGTGCTTCCAAAAAAAACCTCATGCTGCTGGTTTGCATCCTATGGGTTGTTTCCATACCAACTTCTCTTACCAGCTCTGTCTATAGAAAAGACATGCTTGGTAGGTGTACTAATGTATATGCATCTCATTATTATAGGCAATCTTGTGTGTTACAGGTTACCATTATATAATGCCTTTGCATTTAAACTATTTTTCAGGATAAGACTTTGCACAAGTGTTACCGAAAATGAAGTAGCTCGAGCAAAAAATCTTCTAAAGACAAATATGCTGCTACAGCTTGATGGTGAGACTTACAAGAGCTTTTTACTCTTAGTGGAGTTGTATGCTGATAACTGAAGCAAATTTTCCCCTATTTTAGGGTCCACACCAATCTGTGAAGACATTGGAAGACAAATGCTGTGTTATAAGCGCCGAATCCCAATTCCAGAACTTGAGGCAAGAATTGAAGTAAGTGGCACTCATGCCAAAACATTTAAATTAGGTTTTTGAGAAATTTAATTGCTACAGGAAGTAACAATACAGAAGTTAGACTATTTCCAACTGAGAAAATTTTCAGCTGTTTTGTTGCCTCTTCCCCTGGATTATACAAAATTAAGATTACTGGCTCTTAATAGTTTTTTAGATGGGCTTGGTAACAAAGATGTTTCTTTATCCCTTTTAGGCTATTGATGCCCAGACTATTAGAGAAATTTGCACAAAGTACATCTATGATAAGCATCCTGCAGTTGCTGCCGTGGGTATGTTGTATAAGTTCCCCTACCCTCCCATAACACCTCTACACCAATCTGTATCAGTTTAGTATGTGTCATGGCCGACTTTCTTTAACTTCCAGGTCCAATTGAACAACTTCCGGAGTATAACAAAATCTGCAGTGGCATGTATTGGCTTCGTGAGTAGTGAACAAAAAGAACTTTCAGTATGTTTGAGCTTTAAAAAAAAACCCAAACAAACGAAACCCAACTACACCCCTGTTTAAAGCTTCTGACGT
>VZTO01000744.1:32323-90297 GCA_013400615.1 Syrrhaptes paradoxus | reverse complement strand
CTGGAGGTCATCTGGTCCAACCATGTCATCTAATTGTAAATATTCTATTTCAAGACATGTAAACTCTTAAATTAAGGTCTTAAAAATTTCCAAATCCCTTGCAATAGCGTACATCAAGGTGTTATTGGTAAAGGCAGTTAACAGTGCTGATCATATTGTTCTGGTACCCAGCATTTCATCATCAGCTTTGTGGTGTTCTGCTCCTGGAGCCCTCATGAGACTAGCAGAAACAGATCATAAACTGTGACCAAATTGAAAATTAAATGTCTGCGCTAGCACAGAGTTGAGTCTGATTGCCTGTGCTTCTTGGATTGCCCTGCCCTGGGTGCTGAGCCAGAGCTCTGACCTGCAGTTTACAAATTTATTCAAGGCTTTGTTTGTCAAGTCGGTACAAAAAGAGTTTTGCAACCCCCTCTCATGTAGTTAAACACGTTGTTGGAAGTGATAGGCAGTTCGGTTTGACTATCTTATTAACGTGTCTTTTGCACCTAGGATTTTGATTCTCTGTCTCCCCTTTGTCATATTGCAGATTTGTTCTGTATGGTAGGCATAGATACAAGCCATTGCTGCCATCTGAATATGCTGTGTACAAAATGTCTAAGGCAGCAAGGCAATGCTAGGCTGCGCAATGGCTGGATGAGAGACAATTAGAAAGTTGACAAAGTGGGCAGTATTCCTCCACAAAGTATCAGTGAGCAGGGGCTGAAGCTTCATGCCATCCTAACCCTAGTCAGGCTGATGAAGAGCCCTACCTTTTCGCAGTGATGACAGTTAAGGGAAATCTTTAATCTCTAAGAAACAGGATGGTGAAATAGCTACTCTCCCCTATGCTACTCTCCGCAATGTGAGTTGAATCATGAGTTACCTCTTTGAAGCTGAAGTATCATATAGGTAAGAAACAAACCAAGCATTTGGAATTGATCATAGGAGAACATTCCAAATACTTCAATTGCTCTTTATCTTCACGTCATCCTGCTGAATCTTTTCTTGGCAGGCTCCTTGTATGATGACAGAACATCATCTGCAGAAAAAAGAGATGATGCTGTACTTCCAGGCCAGGTCCACACATATGTGTGGGATATAACAGAAGAAGTTGGTCCAAGAGAAGCTGACCTTCCATGTCTTACTTATGCGTATTATTCTCATGAGAACATGGCAATGGATTTTAACTCTGGTCTGATTGGAGCACTGCTTATCTGTAAGAAAGGTAATGAAATGTTTTAAGACTACTATAATATAATACAGTTTAATTTCTTAATAAAGTTAAGGTTGTATGATAATGAAGGAAGACATATTATTTTAATTTTCACATCTTTACAGGCAGTGTAAAGAAAATTGTTTTCAACATCTTTCTTTTAGATTAACGTTAAAGTTTTTAAATGCTACTTTTCATGCAATTGCATCCTATAATTATAGGATGGACAGAGCGCTATTAATAGATTTGCCTGTACTGGTTGCATTTTCAGTTGCTTTACTGCTAAATATATGACCACAAATTTCCTGTCTTAGAATAGATATTTTTTAAAGCTTCGTTCAGAATGGTTCAGCCATTCCAGAGAATAAGTCAGGAAATAATTGTTTTACCCATGCCTTTTAAAGGCTGGCTGATGAAGAAGCTGTAGCACTCTATTTTTTGTAACAAGGGTTTAAAATTGCAGAGCAGTGTGTTAGTCATTTGGAGATATGGCCAAATTTGAACGGATTATAAGTCTTCAAAAATTGCTTTGCATGTGATCAGGGACTTGAGATTTTAGAGGTTTAAGTCCTTGAATTCCATCTCCACTAATACAAACTGGTGTCTTGTAGGACTCATAAATACTGCTAGGTACATGCCACTGAGTTGAAGGAAGTTTGAAACTACATACCACTGTGTAAGCTACTTAAACTGCTTGGTGGTCCCAGAAATCCTAAATTTTTTGAAGTGTTATATCCTTCTTTTAGTGAAAGCTCTGTGAGTTATTTAGCTTGATTCACTTTCCCTGTAGTTTTGAGTCAAACATTTTGTATAGACTGCAGACTGCATGGACTTGGAACTCGAAGCTTTTCTGAAAGTAAACATAAAACTGATTTAGTGTGGGTTGTACAAAGGCACTCTTCTCACTGATAGATGTCCATTTAATTGCAGAACACACCTACTCATATCACCTCAAAGGAGCGGCATTAGCATTAGTTATGTTCCTCCTAGAGTTTTTTAAGAATTAGTGCTTTCAGTGTTAGGACTGATGGTGACTGGTTAAAAGGCAACGTCTAGTGTGCTTCCAGTTGTGTGCTAGATGGTTGGTGTGTGGCAACTTCTTTAGCCACAAGTGACTTTTGTTGGCTGCCGTATGTTTTGCATNCTGCTCAGACCTCCCCAGCTAGTAGGCAGGGGTGGGCAAGAGGTTGGGAAGGGGCACAGCCAGACAGATGAACCAAATTGACCAAAGGGATATTTCCTACCTTGCAACATCATTCTCAGCAATAACGACTGGAGGTAGAGGAAGAAGAAGCAGCATGGGGAGAAGGAGGGGTGTTGACTTCCAAGCTGGCTGTTCTTGAGAGACTGGCTGAGCATCAGTCTGCTTGTGGGAGTTTGTGAGTGACTTCCTTTGTGTTGCTTGGGGTTTTATTTCCCCCTCTTCTTTCATCTGTTGAACCATCTTTATTGACCCACAAGTTTTCTTACTTTCGTTCTTCCTGTTCTCTCTTGTCCTACTGAGGGCAGGGAAGCATTGAAGTGGCTATGTANTCCATTTAATTGCAGAACACACCTACTCATATCACCTCAAAGGAGCGGCATTAGCATTAGTTATGTTCCTCCTAGAGTTTTTTAAGAATTAGTGCTTTCAGTGTTAGGACTTATTTTCCTGATTTTCCTGGGTTTTCTTTCTCTGTGTTTGTGTGTATGTGCACATTTTATGGAACACTGGTGCTTTGGAATTCCTTGCTTTCCTTCCTTCTCAGACTTCTCAAATTCATGCATATATCGAGTTGGATATGAATTTGAGATGGATTGGTTTGACCACTACCTTCAATACGGTTTGAGAATATGTTTCTAGCTAGAGCAAAAATAAAATGGCTAACTATTCTAATTTTTAAGATGACTGGGCACTGCTTGTGGTAGGTGTGCAACATGCTTATGCATTTGGTCTGACTGGTATGGAGTTAAGTTTCTTTAAAGCAGCTCACGTGGTGTTGTGTTTTGGAATTATGGCTAAGTAGTGTTGATAATAACACACCCTTGTTTTGGCTCTTGGTGAACAGTGCTTGCACGATGTCAAGGCTTTCTCTTTTTCCTGCTCAGACCTCCCCAGCTAGTAGGCAGGGGTGGGCAAGAGGTTGGGAAGGGGCACAGCCAGACAGATGAACCAAATTGACCAAAGGGATATTTCCTACCTTGCAACATCATTCTCAGCAATAACGACTGGAGGTAGAGGAAGAAGAAGCAGCATGGGGAGAAGGAGGGGTGTTGACTTCCAAGCTGGCTGTTCTTGAGAGACTGGCTGAGCATCAGTCTGCTTGTGGGAGTTTGTGAGTGACTTCCTTTGTGTTGCTTGGGGTTTTATTTCCCCCTCTTCTTTCATCTGTTGAACCATCTTTATTGACCCACAAGTTTTCTTACTTTCGTTCTTCCTGTTCTCTCTTGTCCTACTGAGGGCAGGGAAGCATTGAAGTGGCTATGTAGGTGTTTGGCTGCTGGCTGGCGTCAACCCACCATAGTCTGACACATTAAGAGCAGCATAGGTGGTATAACCTGATAAGGTTATAAAAAGTGGACTTCTTAGTTAAAGTACATCTATTTTAGTCCCAGATTATGTATTGGAAGTAGCAAATAGAAGTCTTGGTGTGAACAATCTACAGAAAGAATCAGTAAAATCACACCAGTTCAGTGTGGGATGTCTGGAATTAATTCTCCTTGTTTATAGAAATCACACCTGTATCACAAACTCAGCTAGATGGTTTCTTAGAACTGATTCAATTCAGCAGCCTTTTGTAGGTAAATGTTATTTGCTGAGTGGTCAGTTTTATGCTTTTTGAAGGAGCTGATGACCTCAGTGTAGTGCTTGAAAATGCGGCATTAATTCTTTAGGCAAATCTGCCATCATTCTTCTCCTTGCCTCATGGTCTCAAAAGAGAGACCAGCATCTGATTGTGGACAGAAGGCTGTTTGGCACTCCTATTCATTAAAACAATCCCTACAACACATTGCCAGGATTGTTTGAGATAATTCATAACATGTTTAATGTCCTCTAGGATATTACAGACTTTTGACTTTGTTGTTACCCAACCCAAAAGTACTTTCAGAAATACAATCACTTTATGAGCATTCTTAAGGTCTTTTTTTGGTCAGGTTCATGCTAACAGGTAAAACAAGCTCATTAAGTACACATTAATGCCACTACATTGATGTGAAAACTGCTTTACTTCTGCTTCAAATTAAGACCTGTTGTTTCTTCTTCATAGGAAGCCTAAATGAGGATGGGTCACAGAAACTTTTTGACAAGGAGTATGTACTGATGTTTGGTGTGTTTGATGAAAACAAGAGTTGGCAAAGATCAGCATCACTCAAGTACACGATTAATGGCTATACTGATGGAACATTACCAGGTACTGATCAGGCTTATGAGAAGTGAAAGTAGTATTGATGAAGACTGAAAATTACCTTTGTTTGCTTTTTATGCAAGAGAATAGGACTAGGACACAGCCTTTTTTAAGAACATGTTTGTGAGCATCTGAATTCTGGAAGAGTAACTGTGCTGCTGGAAGGAATTCATGCGATATTGCTGAAAAGAATAAGATTTCTTATAGGAAGAGTTCTGCTCTAAGAACAGGATTAGTAACTTTAAAAAATCTCTCATTTTTTTACTCAGCTAATTGGGAGAGAGTGATATGGTTAAGTGAACTGATGTTTTTACAGCATTTAGAACATACTTCCTGGCAGTGGAAACTCAGTTACCATTAAATTAGACAATTAAGTGGGAAGACTAGAAAGGTGGTAATGGGGCTATTCTGTTGCTAGTGTTTTCCCCTTGTTCTCCTAAGGAACTGCTTTCAAATCTCTGCCCAGTCCTTTGGGCAAATACAGAAGGCTGCCTTAGGTGGGGTTTTTTAAACAAATACTGGGTAGGGTAGCTACTGTCACTAGATACAAGCTCATTCTTTAGCTTGGATCTTTGCCTTTTTGGTTTTTGTTTTTGTGTTGTGTGTTTGGTTTTGTTTTCTTTTTGTTTTCCCCCAGTCAAGGACAGGTCAACTTCCCAAAAGAGGCTACTGTTTTCTTCCTTCTTTCCCAGCTCACTATAAGTCAGGTTGTCACTCACATGTAAGATTAAACACCTGTCTTCCATTGATGTTCAGGATTTTGGTATCACAAACTTCTGAAACTTCCTCTGGTTGCAAACATTGATCAGGAGTCAGATTTTTTTTAATGTTTTGAGTGAAGATTCACTTCAGATCTCGTGTACATAGGGAGCTTGCATGATTTGCCTGTGTTCTGACACCTACTCTTATTTCTCTTTCAGAATTAGAGGCTTGTGTGTATGACAACATTAGCTGGCATTTTATAGGAATGAGTTCCAAGCCAGAAATTTTCTCCATTCATATCAATGGCCAGTCCATGGAGCAAAGACATCACCGAGTTTCTACCGTTAACCTAGTGGGAGGAGCATCAACCACAGTAAACATGACAGTGAGTGAGGAAGGAAGGTGGCTGATATCTTCTCTTGTCCAAAAGCACCTGCAAGGCAAGGAAACATCTATTTATTAGGCAACTGTAGAGTTGTCCTTATCTTCTTTATGGCCCAAATAGCTTCTTCTGTTTTGCAATGGTACAGTCACTGTGTTTCTAATGGTTGTCCTTTCACTAAGAAACCACGGGAGAACAAGGCACTCTGCTGGAATGGGAAGCGCATGATGAACTAACAGGCATTCTTATCTGCAGCTTTACTGCTGTGTACAGATCACAGAGCAACAGTGAATCAGTACTCTAAGTCTCTGTGAGCTGTTCAGATAAGCAAGGAACAGCCTGTTTCCTGAGAGACTGAGCACTTTCAGATAAGGGTCATTCAATCTGATGAAAATATTTGCTGTTCCTTCTTTGAAAGAGGGTATCTCTCTCAGCAGTGATCAGAATTCTGTTTTAAAGAGTGAGAGAATTGTCTCTTACAAGAGCTGGAAGACATGTTTTGAAAAAAAGAAAACAGGAAAAAATAGCTTTCTATCTGTTCAGCTGGTATTTTCAAAGAGGGCTAGTTGAGAGAACTTCTGTATTCCATTTGATTAATATGGACTCTTTGGAAGGCTCTCAGCCTATATATAGTCTACATGGATGCAGCCTTTTCAAGCATGAAAAGATGGCAATCAGATGAACAAAAGCTTCTTGGCAGCCTTAGCTAAAGAAATGAGAAATGCAAGTTGTAAGTGTTCACAACATGGAAAATCATGATGGTACTGTTTCTTCTCAATTAGCTGGAATGCACGGTTACCTCAATATAAGAGACTGTGGAGATAAGGAGGTAAAGAAGAGTCGTCTCTCCTATAAAGAACGTCTTATGGTCAATGTCTGGGAGTATTTCATTGCTGCAGAAGAAGTTACTTGGGATTATGCCCCAACTATTCCAGACAGTCTTGATAGGTAAAATAATACTTTTTGAACATAATATGGAATGTTAACGTGAAATCACAGAATAATTCAGGTTGGAGAAGACCTCTGAGGAGGTCCAACAGCAAAGTTGGATCCAACAGAGAAGTTGGATCCAGTTGCACAGGGCCTTATCAAGTTGAGTTTTCATTGTCTCTGAGATGGGGACTCGTAAACTTCTCTGGGCATCTTTTCAACCTCACAGTGAAAAAGTTTTTCCTCATATCTAATCAGATTTTCTCACATTGCACCTCGTGTCCATAGTGTCTCATCTCTTCACTGTGCAGCTCTGAGAAGAGTCTGCTTCTGTTTTCCCTATAATCTCCCATTTTATAGTTGAAGATAAAAATAAGATGCTTCCTTAGCTGTGTCTTTGCACAACTGAATAAACTGAGATTTTGCTTTTGTGTCATGTGCTAATCACTGTGGTAGCCCTCCACTGGACTCTCTCCAGTGTGTCAATAACTTTCTTTGCTAGTAGCCCAAAAGTGGACATCTTCTTTTGCCTCTAATGGGGAGCCCAAAATATAAAGATGACTTAGGAAATGCCCTAAGTAGCGTACAAGCCTATTTTNGCATGATGAACTAACAGGCATTCTTATCTGCAGCTTTACTGCTGTGTACAGATCACAGAGCAACAGTGAATCAGTACTCTAAGTCTCTGTGAGCTGTTCAGATAAGCAAGGAACAGCCTGTTTCCTGAGAGACTGAGCACTTTCAGATAAGGGTCATTCAATCTGATGAAAATATTTGCTGTTCCTTCTTTGAAAGAGGGTATCTCTCTCAGCAGTGATCAGAATTCTGTTTTAAAGAGTGAGAGAATTGTCTCTTACAAGAGCTGGAAGACATGTTTTGAAAAAAAGAAAACAGGAAAAAATAGCTTTCTATCTGTTCAGCTGGTATTTTCAAAGAGGGCTAGTTGAGAGAACTTCTGTATTCCATTTGATTAATATGGACTCTTTGGAAGGCTCTCAGCCTATATATAGTCTACATGGATGCAGCCTTTTCAAGCATGAAAAGATGGCAATCAGATGAACAAAAGCTTCTTGGCAGCCTTAGCTAAAGAAATGAGAAATGCAAGTTGTAAGTGTTCACAACATGGAAAATCATGATGGTACTGTTTCTTCTCAATTAGCTGGAATGCACGGTTACCTCAATATAAGAGACTGTGGAGATAAGGAGGTAAAGAAGAGTCGTCTCTCCTATAAAGAACGTCTTATGGTCAATGTCTGGGAGTATTTCATTGCTGCAGAAGAAGTTACTTGGGATTATGCCCCAACTATTCCAGACAGTCTTGATAGGTAAAATAATACTTTTTGAACATAATATGGAATGTTAACGTGAAATCACCCCTCCACTGGACTCTCTCCAGTGTGTCAATAACTTTCTTTGCTAGTAGCCCAAAAGTGGACATCTTCTTTTGCCTCTAATGGGGAGCCCAAAATATAAAGATGACTTAGGAAATGCCCTAAGTAGCGTACAAGCCTATTTTCTAAATTACTTTTCAACATGAATTCTTCTGAAATAAACAATCCTTAAGAGGAGGGGAAAGGGAGGGGGGGAATATTTCTGGAGAATAGAAGTTTTTAAAAGTTCAGTACAATGAAGTGTTTAGGGAATGGGAAAAAGAGAGGTCTCTCTATCAGTGACCTTTCATGGCACCAATGTAGATGTAGTAAAAATTGTAATAAGTAAGCATATTGGGCTATTTTATTCATCTGAAGGTAAAGAGAAGGAATTCTGTAACATACATGAGGTCATAGTACACAGTGCTGCCAGTGCACTGTAAGTTTAAATTTGCAATCTCTCAGTTCCCCACTGTTAGAGTAGTGATGACTTTCCAAGATGATTTTTATAAGAACCGTTAAGGATTTAAGCAGAACAAGACAAATTCCTTACCCTGTATGGGGTTATGTTTTCCTATACTTCCTTAGAATATAGTGTTCACGTAACTCTTTAAGTATTCTCTTTCTTTGGTGTGATTTGCTTCCCCTCTTATTTGCTCTTGGACTGCATAGAGCAAACTTGTATCTTTCCCTGCTAGTTACATAGTATTACTTAACCGGCTCAGTGCTCTGAGCCTCCTTTGTTCAAAATTACAGAGTTTATCTCTGTTCAGTAACCTTTTTAGAAGCCCAAGTGACCAGGACAAACCTGTTACTCTGTGTTACTTCTGAGTATTTATCTGAGTTTTGCTCTCAGCATTAACAATTCTAATGTTTTTAAACTTGAGTGTAACGCTACTTGCTGTGTGGTGCTTGACTGGGATTATCTGTTCCTGTGTCCTCTAGAGTCTTTGCAACTGTAAGCAAATTCTTTATTTTGTCTATGCTCAACTGTGGCTTTGTAAAAGGAGAACAGTGATTTCTGTTATCTTGAAAATGTAGCTGTTTCTTCAGTTTCTTTCTTGCATGTGTACCCTATTAAATTAAATGTGAGCTCCGATACTAATTGGTTATATGTGATACTAAAACACAAATAATGTTCCAAGCTTCTTCTTACCTAATTTGGGTTAGAATTTGGGGTGAAGAGCATTAGGTTAGTTTAGGGTTTGTAATATTTTTTTTTTAAGTAGTGATGTTTCTACCAGTTGCTTGAGTACTAATTCTGTATTCTAATTAATGTCACTATTCAAGTCTTGTTAATCATTTATCTTTTCCTTTACTTTTAAGACACTATAAAGCACAGCATTTGGACAACTTCTCAAATCTTATAGGTAAGAAGTATAAAAAGGCTATTTTTAGACAATATACCGATGCCAGCTTCACTAAACGTGTGGAAAATCCTCGTCCCAAGGAAACTGGAATTTTGGGCCCTATTATCAGAGCTCAACTCAATGACAAAGTCAAAGTAAGTAACATAAATTTAGAGATTATTTATACTATAGGGTTATTTTCTGTTGAGCAGAAATGCTAAAGAACTAACTTGACTGGGGTTTTTTTGTAAAAAAAAAATTTAGCTAATGTTATAAATATTAATAGTTTCCATTATTTTGCTTTATTTTACCACATAAATACACTTCATTCACACTCTTTGTAAAATATATTTATAAGCTGACACTGATCCAAAATGGAAAAAAGCTAGACCCATGTCTAGGGGATTCTGGGGGGATTTAGATGTGAGGCCGACTTCTTGAGCCCTTCATTCCTTATGTTATTTTTTCTGGCAGTTTTAGACAATGGTACTCAGTTTTCATAGTTAAATATTCTTTCATGGAGTTACGAAACGAAACTACCGAACATTTGCATTACAAGCTTGTGCTGCTGTTTCATTAACTTTTCTTTGTGTTGTCACTTAATGATGAGTCATAAAGTTTCATGACCTTTAATTGCCATCTTGACTCTGACTTTGATTTTATCACATTTCTTTTTTATCCTGATTATATCAAGAACAGGCAGGACATTTTGCCTTTTCCTCCCATATCTGCTTTGGATCCTGGAATCTGGGACAAGATTTGTTTTCAGATCTGCTTAAATCTGTTTTCTCCCATATTGAAGGTTCATAAGAACTTTATTCAATAACTTCATGTTCCCTGAGATAGTGTGTGCCTAGTAGCTGGAAGAAAAAGTGTTCTTTTTAGATTTTCTGAAGAGCAGGTGTAAGAAGCTGAGCTTTGCTCAGTGGGCTCTACAAAGCCCAGCAGCAGGGTATCAGCAGTGTTTAGGCTGTGGTTTTATATTATCAGATAATATTTAAGACATCCCTTTGCCTTTCCAGAACTTCCCAGGCTGAAACCAGGCAAATTCTACTGTAGTTTAAACTTTATGTATTCAGACAAGGATTTGCTGCATACTGAATTCATTTTTTCTTCTTTTGCCTATCAATGTAGATTGTATTCAAAAATAAGGCCAGTCGACCCTACAGCATTTACTTCCATGGAGTGACACTTTCAAAGAATGCAGAAGGAGCTGATTATCCTCTGGATCCTATAAGTAAGAAATTTGTGAATTACATTTTGGATACTACTAGTTGTTGTGGAGGGCTTCATTGCTTTGAAGGAGATGCTGTAGCTAGGAATCTGCATGACTAGGAGAGCTCAATCTGGGCTCTGCCTGTGCTCACCTGTTATGTTGCCTTACAGAGAAATCAAATATGCGGGGTTTTTTGTCTGTTAGTTTTCTGTTCTTGTTTGTGATTTTAGAGAGAGACAAAGTTCATGCTGAACTTCTGTTATCTCAGAGGTAGCTCGAAATGGCATAATGGCATGAATTCGTTAAAAGATGCAGCCTGATGTTATATAAAGATCTGGCTCTAAGTTTGTATCATTACTTTTCTCCTTTATTTTTTTCTTAGGCAATGGCACCCAGAGTAGAGGAATTGAACCAGGGAAGACATACACTTATGAATGGAAAATTGCTAAAACAGACCAACCCACTGCTCAGGATGCACAATGTATTACAAGGCTATATCATAGTGCTGTAGATATTGAGAGAGATATAGCCTCTGGACTGATCGGCCCACTTCTGATTTGTAAAAGTGAAGCATTGACTCAGAAGGGTGTGCAGGTAACATGTTTGGCATCTTGGAGATAGATTTTGCTCAAATAATATGATCTACAGTGAATTTCATTTTGCTCTCCTTAGAGAACTGTTGTGTAGAGAGCAATTAAACCACTAGGCTCCTGAAGAAACAGTCTTCTGTCCACAGCAGTAGAGGAATTATATTCTGATTTTCTTAGCAAGAGCAGCATTTCAACAAAAGGTCAGCCTGATGTGTAGGTCTATTTCTAGACTTGATAATAACCTTTCCTGCAGCTATTGTGCCTTCACACTCTAAAGAGATTCAGATCTGAGATGTTCCCTTTCTGTAACAGATGTAACTCAGAGTCTGACAATCTCAGGCATCACTGAATCCAGAGCAACCCAAACAGCATGGAAGAGTGGTTCTCTTTGCCATCCATTGAAATATTGCTTGGCAAAGACTTGAGCTTCACTTGGGAGAAAGAAATGTCAAAAGCTTGTGCTCAGTTCAAACCAGGAGGCCAGTCCTTTTACAAAGAGCCCAGTCATATTATCTGTGTATCAGCAGTGCTAGTGGCTTGCTCACTGCTCCACCATGGGTTGGTTGTAGTAGTAGGATTGTCACCTTGAAGTCTTAAGCCAGTACCGACTCCTTTCACTTAGCCATTGGATCACACTTATCACAACTCTCGTAAAGCTTATATTGAATAAATAGTAAGAAAGATAGTAAGATTGAGTCCTTAATACATGTCTCTGCTCATAAAGTGTAACTTCTGTGTTGATTGTCTTTCAGAAAAAGGCAGATGGGGAGCAGCAGGCAATGTTTGCTGTGTTCAATGAAAACAAGAGCTGGTACATAGAGGATAACATCAAGGACTACTGCAGCAACCCTGCCAGTGTTAAAAGGGATGATCCCAAGTTCTATAACTCGAACATAATGCACAGTGAGTGGGATATCAAGCTGAATATTATGAAAGTTCATGTGAACCTGAGCACGCAGTGATTGCTTGTTCTCAGCTGTAGTGCCATCAAGGAATTCTCTAGAGAGTCAGTGAACTTCTAACTTTGCCAGGTGGCACTGTACAGAAATACGCATTATTTTAAGGATGACGCTGTCTCTGGATCCTGAAGCAAAGGCTATTTAATTTGACACAGCACCCTGTTGCCTTAGAGATACTATTTCCAGAGCTGAAATCTCCATCAAGGCTATTATGGTTTCAGCCTTTTGCCAGTCTTTTTCCAGGTGCAAATGTGAGTCTGGTTCAGTGGACTGATATCAAAGAACAGGAGATTTTTGAAGTCTTACTCTGAAAATATTGAGACCACTTTTATTTTGCTTTCCTTTTAGCAATAAATGGCTATGTGTCTGACAGCAGTGAAATCCTTGGATTTTGCCAAGATAGTGTTGTTCAGTGGCACTTCTCCAGTGTTGGCACTCATGATGACATTGTCTCTGTTCGTCTTTCTGGGCACTCATTTCTGTATCAAGGGAAATACGAAGATGTGTTGAACCTTTTCCCAATGAGTGGAGAATCAGTCATAGTGGAAATGGACAATGTTGGTAAGTGGTAAAACTAGACATTTTTTACTGTGAGGGTGGTGAGGCACTGGAACAGGTTGCCCAGGGAAGCTGTGGATGCCCCATCCCTGGAGGTGTTCAAGGCCAGGCTGGATGAGGCTTTGAGCAACCTGGTCTAGTGGAAGGTGTCCCTGCCCATGGCAGGGGGGTTGGAACTTGATGATCTTTAAGGTCCTTTCCAACCCAAACCATTCTATGATTCTATAGAGTTTGACAGCTCTTCTAAGATATTTTTTTAATTTCCAGTCTATAAGGACTTACTTAAATAGGAAAGAAAGCTTTTCAGATAAACACAGTGCTGGAAAATGTTGAATCATTCCCCAGTGCAACTGATGCGTGTGGATTTTTGTTGGCTACAAAGACTTAGCACATAGAATAATTGTATGCTATACTGAGGCTCTTTTTGTTGGGTTTTTTTTCACCTCACAATTATTATTGGGATTAGCAATTATCATTTTAAGGCAGTTCTAAGATTGTCCTTGGAAATAATCCAGTATCAGCTCCACTGTTGATTCCCAATTTTGCCACATACTTATCCATCCTGAGTTAGCTAAAATGGTCCAAGACTGTCAAATTATGCTAGCTGTTATTGGATAAAGTGGCTATACCTCACTTTAGGCTTGTGGTCATTTAGCAGCAGTAAAATCTGCCTCACTGAATCGTATCACTGGTTTATTGGTATGCATCTCAATGGCTAACTAGGATTAATACCATATCTTGAAAAGGTGATGCTAGAACCCATGTAATCTGCACTTATGGAATTACCTGCAAAAGAACAGAGATTATTCCTCATTGAAGGCTGTGAGAGTTTAGTGATTATCCTAAAATCCCACAAGGTTTGGGTATCCTTGTTCTATTTGAAATACCTTTAAAAAAATCTTTTATTTATTTAAATAACAAACGATGTCCTCAAAGCTTGTTTTCAGTGATCACACAGCAATCAAGACTGTAGAAGTTAAAAATGCATTGTATGTTAAGTGGTTTCTATTGTTCAAGACTAGGGAATCATTAAAAATCCCATCAGACTTTATGGAAACCTCCTCAGTAATAAAGTTGTGCTTTTGCTTGATTTTGTTATGTAGAATCATAGAATCATTATGGTTGGAAAAGACCTCAAGGATCATAAAGTCCAACTGTCAACCCACACCACCTAACTCACTAAACCATGTCCCTAAGCACCACATCTACACGTTTCTTGAACACCTCCAGGGATGGTGACTCCACCACTTCCCTGGGCAGCCTGTTCCAATGCCTGATCACTCTTTCAGTGAACAAATTTTTTCTAATATCCAGCCTAAACCTCCCCTTGCGCAACTTGAGGCCGTTTCCTCTTGTCCTATCACTTGTTACTTTAGAGAAGAGGCCAGCACCACACACTTATCAACTTTTCTGGGCATAAATCCAAAACATAGCTTCTTGCTAGCTATTTATGAAGAGGAGAAAGAAAAAAGTTAACAGAGTTAACTTTAAGCAGTCTGTCTCTGCTTAACCCAGGACAGTTATGTTTGGACTCAGGTCCTAGGTAGAGCTTAATCTGTGGAGAAGAGCTCCAGCTCTTAAATGTATTTATTTATATGTTCTAGTATTTATTTACAGTTCTTAATTATTTTTTATTGCAAGGGCAGCTCATGGAAATCCCAGATGAGGATTAGCACTCTGCTATAGCAGGTGCTGTAGAAACAAACCCAGCAACTTGTCCTGACCACTTACATGATAGGCAATATCCACTCTTGTAACTACTGCATAACAGAAAAACATTTTTATTTCAATTGCAGGTACTTGGCTTTTAGCATCCTGGGGTACCCCAGAGATGAGTTATGGCATGAGGCTGAGATTCAGAGATGCCAGATGTGACTATGAGGAAGATTACGCATTTGATGTGGTGGATTTCACTTACACCAAGACTGATAAAAAGGCTGTTTCTGTCTCAGTTGAAGAAGATGTGCAAGAAGAAGAAGGAGATAAGGAGGATTTGGATTATCAGGATTACCTGGCTTCTTTTTACTCAATCCGAAGCTCAAGGAAGGCAACAGGTGATGAAGAAAAACAAAACCTTACGGCCCTGGCCTGGGAACAGCATGAAGGCACTGATGCTCTGGCTTCTGAGGTGGCAGCTGGCTCGAGTCTGACAGCTGTAAATAGCAGTGAACCCACAAGCACCTCTAAGTTCTTAGAAGCTCGTATCACTCCTCTTCCCCCAATCGAGGCTGAAACATTCCAGTCAAATCACACATCAGTCACAGCAGAAGAGGACTTATTTTTAGCTAGCACAAGTGATGGAAAGGCTGACTTGGTATTTGAGAATACAAGCCAACGCAATTATGAAATAGATCATGGTAACGTGTCCACAGGTGAACACTTGCTGAGCAATGAGGAAGGCCAAATGAATGTTGCAGAAGAGCTTCCAACTGATGGAAAGAACAGTAATTTTTTTTCAGAAAAGCAGCAAGAGGAAAGCACAGGAATTGGAAATTGTAGCATTAACAGTAAAAGGAAAAGGCGAAACTCCCTGGCCATTAAGTTTTACTCTGTCCAAAAGATGAAAGACCTTCTAAATCATGTACGAAATAAAAATGTCTCATTTTCTGACAAGACAAGTGCACCTCATTCTGTGCATCATGCAGAGAACACATCTGATATAGACATGGTAGCAACTGGCCAGCTTCCAAATGATTATGATGATGAACTGGAAGAGGAGGGAACAAAAATGGAAAATGCCATGCATGCAGTTAACTTGACACTTGCTTTGGACCTGATTGTAGGAGATGGGTCTAATGAATCCAGCCTCTCTGAACCCAAGCTACCCAAAGACAAACAAGCAGACACTCTTTCTTTAGATCATATGTTAGGCAACATAAGCCCCAATTCCAGCCCTCTGCTAGTGAAGAACTTACTAGAAGCATCATTACCCAGGGCTGGGAAATATTCATCTAAAATGACAAATGAGGAATGGAATTTGGTGTCTGCAAAGGAGAGTCTGGGATTAGAGGCAAAGTTAGATAAATCTGTTAGTGATAAGTTAAATCATAGTGGCAGAAATGGCACAGCATTCATGAATAAGAAGCATATGAAGAAGTATCAAGGGTTCCCACATCTAATGAGAGAAAAACAGAAAGGGAGCCACATGTACCCGACTCTGAAAGAAAAGGAGGGGAACAAGAATGATTCTTTGAGTACATCTGGAACCTTCATCAAGATCCGAAGGAAAAAAAAGGAATATCAAAAAATGACTCACTTGCTGAGCCCAAGGAGTAAAAAGCCCCCCAAAATCACCAATTCTATGATGGGGTTTGGCCGTACATTGTTTCTGCGTGAGACCAACCACACAACACTGCCATGTTGCACTAATACCACAGGGGCACCCACTGAGGCCAACCATACGGTGGATCTGAGTAGAGCCAGGCACGGAGAGCTGCTAAATTACACGCTCACCCCACGGCAGTTTAAGCCATCAATCACGATTGGTCTTCCCCAAGAAAATGGAGACTACGAATATGTTATGGAAGGATCTTACAGTGAGGAAACATCGGGCATTGAATATGAATACCATTATGTGAGCTTTGATGACCCATACATGACAGACCCAAAAGTGAATATCAATGAACAACGTAACCCAGACAACATTGCTGAACATTACCTGCGAAGTAAAGGGAATGAGAGGAGGTACTATATTGCAGCTCAAGAGGTCTGCTGGAGCTATGCAGGATATAAAAAAAGGTTTGGCTAAATAATTTACTTTCATTTATCACACCATCCTGATACATACTAGCAGAATGTTGATTCATGTACTGATAAATTTAAGAGCATCTGTAATGTGCAATGTCATTATCAACATTTCAGTTGCGGAATCCTAAGAATTTTCCATGGGAGGCTGGGACCTCCCTGGAATGTTATAGAGAGAGAGATTACTGTAATCAAGAGCAACACAACTAAGAACTTTCTTTTCCTTTTTTTCTTAACTCCCCTTTGTAGACTCACTAGAAACACTCTCTAAAACAGACATTCAAAAACCCAGCATAAGAGGTCAGGAGGGAAACTTCCAGTTAATGTTGTTATACTTGAATGACTTGTTTTACTTCCTCCTTGAGTTCTGGGATTCTTTTGTAGAGACAGGATAGAGACCTCCTTGTATAAAGTCTTTCCAGGAATTTAATGGACTGACTGATCTAATACAGACAGGATGATTCTTATAGGCAGTATGAAATAAAAGTTTCTAGCACTAGTGAGAAGTGGTTCTGGTGTCTCAGTTCTTTATTGTAAAATGGGATAATAGCAGTTTCCAACTTTACAAGGCTGCAGTACTGAAAAATATATGAAAGATGCAAAGTGATTAATCGCACTGGTGACTGCCTTAAAGTAAAAATAAAGCTGCATGAATTATTGCATTGTTGTTCCTACTATTTAGAGAAATCTGAAGGTGACTGGATCACAAGCCCTGATGCTGAGTGCTTTTCTTCCATTTTGACGGGGAAGACTGGCCATTATGCCACAGCACAGATTATATGTGGCTTGAGAGAAATTTTGTACGAAAAATTCATTATCTTAATTCATACAAATTAGCATCAGTACTCACCCTACAACATATAGAATTTCTAGTCACCTTTCATCAAGAAGTTGAACTTTGTGGCCCTTGAAATGAACAAGACCAGAACTGCCACAACTTCAGGGTTTTATCAAAAGCAGCAAAAACAGGAGGAAGAAAATTTTCATTATGCAAAGTTCATCTCCAAACATATATTATTTCTCAAATAGAATTTCCATTTTATTTGATTGATATTTTTTCCCTTCACTTACTCAGCATTCTCCTGACTCATCTCAGTCCATATAAATGGCATTTGCAAAAATGGCAGAAACAACAGACAGTTTCTTTGCACACTTGGAAAATAAAGAAAATGCAAGAAATCCTTATGATCAGAGTTCTGTCTAGAGCTCTCCAGTGAGGTTTGTCCTCAGCTGGTATAGGTGCATTGTTCCAGTGAATTAACAGAGCCCATGGCATATACCATCCCAGTGTGTTGAAGAGATGAAAAACAGCCTTTCTTCCTACTAGATTATTTTGGTTAATTTTCTGTTTTTTGCAGAATTCATAATGAGGCAAGGTTTATAGGCAATTATAATGTTTTATCAGAATAGTAGCATTTTGGTGCTTTTATTTAAGATCTGAAGAATGGTTTGAATGCCTAAAAGCTTATTTTTTTTCTTACCAGCTTTGTGTTGTGAAGTGCAGATATAATCAAATGTAAAATGTGTTTCTGTTAGCTTTCCACAAAAGGTACATCTGTGAGACAGTAGGGTGTAGGTAGTAGGCTTGCTACACTCTGAACTAAGCTCTGATTCAGATAATTAAGGCTAATAGTAAAACAGGAAAATAGAGCTCAGGTGGGTTTTCAGAGACTAGTTGGAGGGTTTTTTTGTGATAGCTGACCAAATCTTTCAAGGATCTCATATACAACGGTAGAACTAGAATTGCTTAAACGTTGCAAGTCATGATTTTCAGAATAATCTGACATTTATTTGTGTGTTTATTCTTTATATTCTGAAATGCTCCTGCTGTGCGAGTTCTCAGATTTCATCAAAACTTATTTCTGATTCACTGTGTGAGTTTTTAATTGGGTATTTCCTTTCAGTACAATGATGAATGACAAAACCTGTAAAGATGGCACCACATATAAGGTGATTTTCCAAAGCTATACGGACAGTACCTTTACGACTTTTCAGGATGAAGACGAATATAAAGAACACCTTGGCATCCTGGGGCCGGTTATCCGGGCTGAAGTGGACGATGTTATCCTAGTAGGTCCATGCTTTGAATATGTGTGCAGGATAAGAGTCTTACAGTGTGACATGGAGTGGGTCTAAAAGTACCACAAATTTTTAAAAGATCACGATGAGGGAACAGTTTTCAAAGCTAGAAATTGCAGTGTGGATGTACAAGCACGGTAATTTGTTTCTTTGAAACACATCCTTTTTCTCTCCTATCCACAATAAATTCATTTCTGTTTTTCTTTCTTATGTTTCCCAACATTAAATACTGGCTTATCAGCCTAATGTAAAATAAGATTTAAGTTTAACATTTAAAAAAACCCTCTTTTTAAAACCAGATTGCACTGAAAATATTATTTTTTATGTGTAAAGGGAGCTTCTTAATTTTTTAAAAGAAACCAGTACATTTGTATTCAAGATGAACATATATACTTGTCCAAAAAGTGTATTTTCCTCCGAAAACTTTTGCTGTAAATGGGTTGGTTTGTTCTAATATAAACAACAAGGATGGAGAGGACCTGTATCCCTGGTGATACAGTGGTATATTTGCATTAGGAAGCACATTACTATAGACTTTTCCTTCTCTCATCCTTCTTCATCCAGTCTTCCAACACACAGGGATAGATTTGGATGGGGAGAGTAGATCTCACTACCTTTTTCTTATTTCAGTAGGAGTAGTGCACAACAGGAACACATTGAACTGCATTTAAAAACGTGAGTAAGAGAAGAGGCTATTTTAGCTTGGGAGCATCTTTCTCTCTAGGGAGAGGTAAATATGTAATCTCCCTCTTCTCATGCTTCTGTGGGACAAGTGAGGAGCACTGATTTCAGCGAGAGTGATAGAGGTCAAGTGTTACGATTTTGTGCCCTTCAGTACAGCAAAGCAGAAGAGGTTGAAACTCCCCATCTCCCTGCTTGCTGTAACTAAGCATATCCAGGCATGAAGGGCAGCAGTAAAAGTCCTAGGAACCTAGATGCAATGGAAGGCAGAGTTAGATTCATGCTTTCTACTTTTTAATTAACTGCCTGTATCAAAGAGGGTGACTCTGCATGGAGATGTCAAAAGCTATCCCTGCCATGCACAACATNTGCAGCCAGGCCATATTCACTCCATGCTCATGGACTTCTCTATGAAAAGTCCTCTGAGGGAAGCATTTATGATGATGAATCTACTGCTTGGTTTAAGGAAGACGATGAAGTTCAGCCAAATAACAGTTACATATATGTATGGTATGCAAACAGACGATCGGGACCTGTGCGGTCAGGAGCAGCTTGTCGGTCCTGGATCTACTATTCCGATTTAAATCTGGTAAGGAAATCAAAATAGAAGTGGCAGTGTTGCTGAGGTTGATCACAGAAACATTTATGTTGGAAGGGGTCACTAGAGATCATCTAGTGTCTCCCCCACCAACTCGAGCAGGGTCAGCCGGAGTAGGTTGTCCAGGACTATGTCTGGTCAGGTTTTGAATATCTCCAAATGCTGTTACTATGTGGCTGTAGAAATGTACACCACAGAACACATTTTGGATAGCTGTCCTTTAATTTGGGCCTGATGTTCCTGTGTGACACTTAATCTCTTACACTCAGTTGAAAGAGGCTCTAAACTGTGGAATAATTCCAATTGGGGAACTTTTTCGCAGACTAAGCAGGGGAAAGTAAAGATACAAAGCAAAAGCAATTCTGGCCTCTGCTTTAAATTTTTAGGGCCTGCTGCATTTCTGTGGAATGCTATGGGGTTTTTTACATCTCCTGGGAAACCTGCTTTTACATCTAATATGAGTTTATTACCTTCTAGGAGAAAGATATTCACTCTGGTTTGATTGGGCCAATACTGATCTGTCAAAAAGGAACCTTCAGTAAGTCAAACAAGAGCAGAACATTGATCCAGGACTTTTTCTTGCTTTTTATGGTCTTTGATGAAGAGAAAAGCTGGTACTTTGACAAACGTTCTAGAAGGCCTTGTACTGAGAAGACCCAAGAAATGCAGCAATGCCACAAATTCTATGGTACTTATTTCATTTTGCCAAGTATTTATTTGATTGAGGTAGAGGGAAAGGTGTTGGGGAAGGTATCTCAGCTCACAGTGCCTTTGAACACGCATAAATCCTACATGTTAATTATGTGAATGTTTTTGTTGTTTTCCATTGTACCATAAGACTGATAGTTTTGTGTGTGAAGATTAGCATTGACTGGAAATTTTTTATTAAAACTAAGAAAGGATATATTAGGCTGAAACACTCAACAGAAAACTTCTCTCTCACACTCAAATAAATCTTCCCTCCAAATTAAAAAAAAAAAAAAGAAGAAAAAAGAAAAACAAGAAGTCCACTTTTTAAGTAAGAAACTAATACCCTGAAAACATTTTGCAGTAAATTTAAAAATATTGTAATAATTTGACTAATCAAACTAACTGTCTGTCTAGTTCTACTGAGGAATTTGAAGCAGCTGTAGGACAGCCCTTCGTATACCTCTCTGTGGATAGAGTTTTTAGTCATGTAGAGTTAAGTAACTGGCTGACTGTTTGAAGGTAACCCTTTTTTTTTGCTTTGAAATAATGGTCAGTAACAAAGCTCTGTGGTTCTCTCTTGGAAAATCTGATGCTTGTGTGCTGTAAGTGATCACATTTGAAAAAGGCATGTAGAGAAGTGCAGTCTGCCTTTTGAAAATGTGGTCTATAAAATCAGTTATTAATTGAAGGTGTCAGTTGTGACTGTACAGCTGTGGAAATGTAAGCTGCAGAACACGTTTTGGGTAGTTGTCCTTTCTTCTGGGCCTGATGTTCCCATCTGACAATTTCTTACACTTCCTTGTTCTCCTGCCTGCAGTGTGTTGCAAGAAAACTGCGCTCAAATCCTCTGGTGAAGTTCCTGGATTTTCTGAATTGATGTACATAAAGTGTGTAGCACTTTGAATTGGAAAAAGTGTGGTTTTTTACCAAATGCATTACTTCATTACATATTTTACGCATTTTAATGACTACATTCTAGCACTTTAGGAGACCTATTTTGTGAGCAGTTTTCCTTACTAGCACTATTTTTGTTTCAGCCATTAATGGGATTACCTACAATTTGCAAGGCTTGAGGATGTATGAAGGTGAACTGGTCCGATGGCATTTGCTGAACATGGGTGGGCCAAAAGACATTCATGTTGTTCATTTTCATGGACAGACCTTCACAGAACAAGGAGAGCCAAAGCATCAGCTTGGTACATACACACTCCTTCCAGGTAAGTATCAGAGCAGAGTAAGTTCAGAGGGGTGACCATTGCAGTCTGTTGTTATCATACTAATGATAAAGGTGAACAGAAGTTGCCTTTGGGTGCAGTAAGAAAGTTTGAGAGCACTGACAGTCCATTTGCCTATGATGGCCAGAAGGAAAATCATCACTTTGCACCTCACAAAATAAAGGGGGGGAAGTAAAGATAACATTGCTCTCCTGTAAAGCTGGAAATACGAGTAAAGTTGTCCAAGCACTTAAATTTTGTCTGTAAATGTCTTTCTCTCAGATGAGAAGGGATATATATGGAAAATAAATAGCTGCATGGTCTGCAGCACTACCTTCTGTTTTACGCTTTCCTTGACACTCACCAGATACGTGAGAATGAGCAAGTTTCTCTCCTTTATTGCATCTCTCTTTTCCTATCTGCATAGTAGGTCATAGTGCTGGGCTTGGCTTTGGAAGGTGCTCAACAGTAAAGGTCAGTATTGGAAAAAAAGAAGTTAGTAGGATGGTGTCAGCCACCAATTCCTCGTGAAATGACACATGTACAATAGCGCAGCAATCCTGTTCATGCGTACCCAGGCTTCAAGGCTACTGAAGTCTCACTGATGTTTGCTGGGAAAGACTGTTGGTATCTGGCTCAGTATGGTGAGGGTTTATTTTTGTAATGTCAAGATGAGTGTGATACAGAACAGAAAGAACAAATGTGAGTCCTAGAAGAACTCTCATGTCCAGAGAGAAAAGAAATAGACTAATAGCATTCATTAGGCCACAGGATATTCTCCTTTGCCCATCACTGTCAGCAGTGTGTGCAATAACAGCATTTATGAAGCCTGTATTGTCAGCTACAAATATTTAAAAAAAAACAAAACAAACAGGAAACAATGGGATTGGCTCGGAATAATAGGAGATTATTTTAGTGAACATTAGGTGGTTTATTCACTATTTAAGCTTTTTAAGGTGATATTTTTCACTATGACATCTCCATATGTTTTTGTTTAAATGGGAGCAAGAATTATCATGTCTGCACTAACTAGGAATATAAAAAAAGCAATTAAGCATGTACTGTGCTTTCTAAGAAGTGCAGCAAACAGCCTAAACCATATCTGCTTCCTGCTCAGTCCTTAGACCTCCTGGGACATGCAGAAAGTGAGGGGAGGGCCCATACATCTAGTTCCCCCGCATCTACTTTTGGCTTCTTGACATCCATTCTTTACATTACTTGAACAACACACTGGGGCAGCAGGAGTAAGAACTCTAATCAGCACCACAGAATTAACATCCTTACATTATGTAATAAACTTGATAGCACTGTTCATTATGTGGCTCAGCACTGTATTTAATGTGCAGATATCTGTTGTTACATACAGGCATCCAAAGTTTTATACTTTGCACCAGCAGCAAAGGTTAGGTTTTTATCCAGTCACTTAATTCCAATGTCAGCCTCCAGCTGCAGCTTGCTTGCTAAGAAAAAAAAATACTGAGATGGTGGTAGTTGTTGTTCTCTGCAATGTGTGGTAGGTTATTTAATTTTTCTGGATTAAGTCGTAGGATGATCTTTGGTTTAACATCCAGCATTGCTAGCATCAACTTTATAATGCTAATGTTTCTGATACATTTCTCTTCCTTTGTTTTCAAGGCTCATTTAGAACAATTGAAATGAAACCACAGAGACCTGGCTGGTGGCTTTTAGACACTGAAGTGGGGGAATATCAGCAAGCAGGAATGCAGGCTTCCTATTTGGTTATAGAGAAAGGTACTGAACTAAGGTGTTTTTTAACTGGGGGAGTCAAGCTATAAAGTAATCTCTACCACTTCAGGATCACTAAAAAAAAAAAATTGTGAGATTGTTCTGCAAAAACTCAAAGCAGATTCTCTGTATTTTCAAGGAAAGAGTGGAGTGATTGCTGTAAATTTATTCTAGAATAAAAAATGTTTACCCTCTAGCATAGTAGCTTCGAATTATTTAGCATACTACCTTTATTCCTTTAGCATACTAGCTTTGAATTTGAGGTTTGCTCACAGTGACTAATGGATTAATCTGCTGAGAGGAGTTACAGATATTATCTCAGCCTTCTCTGGGAAGAGAGTGGTGATGTTACAATATTACTAAGAATTGTTCTGAATTATGTTGTCTTAGAAGATTCGCCAGAATATATGTTGGGATTGTCCTCCTTTTCCTTAACAACTAACTTAATGTGCTCTCTTCAGACTGCAGGATTCCAATGGGTCTAGCAAGTGGAGTTATAGTTGATTCGCAAATCAGCGCTTCAGATCATGTAGGTGAGTTAATACTTGAAAAGGTCCTGGCATGCTACTGAATATCCCCAGCAAAGTATTGCAGTTTCATATTCTTTTGGCATCTCGTGATTTGTCTTACGAGATCAGTTCAGCAGTGAATCAACTGTCAGGTTAAAAAGCTCTTCAGTACTGCAAGCAGAGACTGTGAGCTGCACTAGGTAGCCCTCATCATTATATTTTAGGTGTCACAGATTTACTGGCAATATCACAAGCCTGACAGTCAGAGAGTCCTCTCTGTCCATGGCCTGCTGGATGACCTGGAACAAATACAGCTTTATCTTTTTGTTCAGCAAGTGTTCAAAAGCTTTTGAGGTTTGCATGTTTTATGAGATGTGAAAGGACAAGGTGTGTTTGTTATAAAAGATTTGGGAACCTGACACCCAGAGAAATGAGTCTTTATCAAGTTTATTCCTGGTATAAAAGTGGGATCATTTGATAGAGAAATTGATAGAATTTTACATGGATAGTGGCAAATCAAGGTATACAGGTTACACACGCATGCAGGAACACACATCCTTTTCCTCAAAATAACAAATAAATTATTTTGGAAAACTGATTTTTATTTGGATTTATGTTTTTTCTTCATTTCCCACCACAGTGTGATGAAGGCTTTGAAAGCTGTGTTGTCATATATATTTCATATCAGTTTTTAACATGGAAACCTCCTTATGCAGAGGGAAGCTCTCTGCCCTGAATGTAGAGCACATATTCTGTCTGATCCCACTGGCAGCCAAAGCTTGTTTAGCAAACTCCAGACCCTGGTTCCAAATCAGTAGACAGTACGGGACGTAAAAGGCACTTATTTTTAAAGTCGTTCTGCCAACTAGAAAACTTCACAGGGTAACAGCTGACTTTCAGTTGCTGACCATGTCCAAATTATCCTAGATTATGTTTTTAGTTTATTTGGTTGGGTTTTTTTACTAAAACAGATTGGAAAAGAACTGAAGCACTCAACATCAGTAGCTAGTTACAGCCTCAATATTTTTTTTTTCAGCACCTCTCTTAAATTCTTGCTTTATTCATATTTTCTGTCTAGACTATTGGGAACCTAAGTTAGCCCGATTAAACAATTCTGGAACATACAATGCTTGGAGCACCACAATGAAAAATGAAGAACTCTCTTGGATCCAGGTATGGTTGGTATGACATGTGTTTGACCATCATTGAGCGTGGCTATGGCCATACAATCCTGGGTTGTGATTTTCCTGCAAATTGTTTTAGAAGCTCAAGCTGCTCTTTTTCTTGCTGAGAAGACTCCTGGGTGAAACTGAAAAGATGCAGCAAGCTTGACTGGTGATAACATAAACTGTCCCCTTCCCCTGGTGTAACCCAGTCTCTACTGCTATTGAGGCCCATTGACTGGAGAGTTACCCTCACAATTTAAGACTGTAACTGTTTTGTAGGCAGAGTCATTCTTTTATGACTTTTTTTTCCTCTGTCCACCTAACAGTATATATTTGTATTTATGTATTTATGTTTGGGTGATCATTTAAAGTGTAATACTTTCAAACATTGCTTGGGATAGTTTTGTGTTTGTTTTGGATGCTTATGTGTCCAACTTGACATAGCACAGTGTGGCTTCACGGGGAAATTAAGCTTATAATTATGACTTCAAGCACTATATTGTTCAGTCACCTCACTTCTTCCATCTTTTTGTTCCATCTCAATCACTTTCGCACCAGATAGCCAATGTGCACCCAAATTTAGGGAAGATAGTTTATTTCTTATAAATCTCACTAAGTTGGCAGTTGGGAGAAAAGAAAGACTCAAACTAGCGTTGTAGTGTAAGTTCAACAGGTGGCTGTTATGCTTGGCTTGCTAACATTTGACATGCTCGCAAGTTAGTGGAGGTGAAGTAGAGGGAGAGGGTTGGGAAATTTGCTGTGGAACTAGAAATAATGTGGGGAAGAGAAAGAATTTGATAGGGGACATGGTAGTGAGAAGCTGAGGCTACTGCAGTGAAGTGTATCCTGAAGAATTAATTTCACCGCTGACAGAAATATTTTGCTGATTTGATTTTATGTGCTAAGTTTTTGGATCTGATATCAGCAGGAACGGTGGCTTTCAGCACTTCAGTGTGTCATACGCCTGTTCTCAGCCTGGGTAGCCGAAACTAGAGGCAGCTTATGAAAATGCAAGCCTTGAATTTCTCTGTATTCCTTTTGCCTATCTGTAAAGTGAGGATAGCAGAGTTTTGCCTAGCATAGAGACAGATATTTTTGAGGGGGCTTTGTGGTGCTGAACACTGTAAGATGGCCTCTGAAATGAAATGCACACACAAATAGAGAAATTAAATGAGAGATGGCATTAAGTTGGACTCTGGCATCTACTTGTATTCCTCCTGAGAATGTTAGTGCTGTGGGGTTTAAAATGTAGGGCTCAAAGCTATTGTGTAGACACCAAAGAATGAAATGAATTTTGCTGTGCATTGTTGGCTTTATAAACACTTTTGCTGTTCCTAGGTGGACTTTCAAAGACAAGTTCTGTTAACTGGGATACAGACTCAGGGAGCCAAGCAGTTTTTAAAGTCCTTGTACATCCAGAAGTTTTTTATTGTTTACAGCAAAGACAAACGGAAGTGGAGCACCTTCAAAGGAGACAGCTCTCCAGCACAAAAGGTCTGTATGTGCCATAGGGGTTACAACAACNAGTTGTAGAGAGTGATAAGGTCTCCTCTCGGCCTCCTCTTCTCTAGGCTAAACAACTCCAGCTCCCTCAGCCGCTCCTCATAAGACCTGTGCTCCAGACCCTTCACCAGCTTTGTTGCCCTTCTCTGGACCTGCTCCAGCACCTCAATGTCCTTCTTGTGGTGAGGGGCCCAAAACTGAACACAGGATTCAAGGTGCGGCCTCACCAGTGCCGAGGACAGGGGCACAATCACTTCCCTAGTCCTGCTGGCCACACTGTTTCTGCAGCGTCATTGGATGATGTAGTGAAGTGACAGTTTTATGTTAAGAGATAGTGGGGGAAAAATGTAGCCTGCAGAGACTTAATACAGCTTGAGGGCCCCAAAGGGCATTTACAGATCTAATCAAATTCAGACCAGAAGACAAATCATAAAGTGAGGAACCCCCTAGACTGGGGTTTAGATTGGCCCTGTGACCTCGACTGTATAGAGTCTGGCTTTCCCACAAGCATTTTTCCCTACTTTTATTTCTGAAGCTCATGTCAGTTTCTTGAAGCAAGCAGGAAGCTGAACTAAAAATCAGGGCATACCCCATTTGGGACTAGATCCTCCTTTCTCTCCCCTTCCTTCCTGTTGTCATAACAGTTGAATGTTAAACAGTCTGAATTGCCTGCAGAAGGCCTGTGTAATAAGTGTGGCCAAACCTGCAGGAGGTTCATTTTATGCCCAACCACTCTAACCCTACCAATCACAGCTCCCTCCGGTTTGCCCTGAGGTTTCTGTGGCACAACTCCCAAATCAAAGACCTGTTGTCTCTTGCCTCTCTTTTTGCCTCCTTACTAATGCCTTCTTACTAGACTTATATAGTGCACAGAAATTAGTTGCTTATTTGAAGAGAGGCCTTGAGGTGCTTCCAGATACACCAAGACGGGACCATGAAAAGTTTCAAGTTACCCTGCAGCACAGGGCGCTCCATCACATCGGGTAGGGCCTAATGGTGTAAAAAAGACTGAGTTCGTAAAAGAGCAGGTTTTCAGCACCCAAGCTTGTGTTTGCATTGAATTAACTCTGTGTGGATATTTTTTCTTTTTTTTTTTTCTTTTTTGTAAATAGATTTTCGAAGGTAATTCTGATGCCTATGGGGTAAAAGAGAACGCCATTGATCCCCCTATCATCGCTAGGTACATCAGAGTCTACCCAACCGAGGCCTACAACAGGCCCACGCTTCGCATGGAGCTCCTGGGCTGTGAAGTAGATGGTAAGAAGACTTGTGTGCTGGTGTTTCCTTTCTGGCAAATTTTTTACCTAATACATTAAATGAAGCTAAAATTGTGAGTGTTCTCAATTCCAACATTGTTGCTTAGGCTGTGGCTACTTGGATGAACTGGAGATAACATTATGCTTCTCGTAACAGGTTGCTCTTTGCCACTTGGAATGGAAAATGGAGAGATCAAGAATACCCAGATAACAGCCTCATCTGTTAAGACATCCTGGTTTAACACATGGGACCCTTCACTTGCTCGTCTCAATCGTAAGGGAAAGATGAATGCCTGGCGAGCCAAGGTAACAAATGAAAAATAGGGACAACAGCAAGACAGCTACAGTTTCTGTTTCCTGTGTGCTCTTGTGCTTCCTGCACACTGTGTCTTGTGCCAGGCGTGACAGGGCTCCTTCAGAGCTCTTTAGCCATCCTTCAGGAAGAAGCCCATTCAGTTCTTCTGGTAGAAAACTTGTTGAATTTCTGGCAACAGCAATGAAATAATATTTTGAGAGATGTGTCCTCTGGGCCAGAGCCTGCAGCACTGCCTTGCATAAATAGCCCTGTTAATTTCAGGAGATGAATATGAGTTGAATATTTTACTCCAAGGGGTTAAAGGAATCCTTCCTAGGTAGGTTTGTATGCAGTGCAGCTTAATGGATAATGGAGCTGGATGACTTTCAGCAAGGCATGTGGGCTTCTGTGTCTTCAAAATGGAGATGCATTTCTTTATTAAGCACCATGAGATTTGCTGGGAGCTACTGTTTGGTATTAGTATTATGTATTGCATTTTAAAACTGGAGAGAAATCTGTGTTACTTTTCATTATGTACTGGAAATTAATGTGGAGATCTTAAGACACCAAATACACCATCTGCATTGAAGAATGCCAAGAACGCTTGTGACTTTTGCCTCAGCTTTACTCTTCTGCACTTCTTTGATACAGTTTTGATGCATTTTGATGCAGTTTTAACTATCTTTAAACAGGATTTTTCACTTAAGCAAATAGAGACATAGACATGTTTGCTAATAGACAACCCTTTTTATCAATTGTAGTTGAACAACAACCAACAGTGGCTGCAAATTGATCTCCTCACAATTAAGAAGATAACTGCTATTGCTACCCAGGGGGTCAAGTCCATATCTGCTGAAAACTTTGTGAAAACCTATGTTATCCTATACAGTGATGAAGGCTCAGAGTGGAAATCCTATACGGATGGCTCAAGCTCAGTGGCAAAGGTATCATCTTCAGCTCAGACAATTGTATCATTGCTTTTTTTAAGATGTTGAGCACAGTCCAAGGTCCAAAGGGAGAATACCCAGCCAAGGAGATGTTCTCACAGGACTTCAAAGTGATAGGGAGCTGGGCTTACTACAGATAATGTCATACTATCCATCTGATTTTGATAATAGTAATTAACAGCAATAAAAGGAAAAAACACCAAACCTGTACAGAAGGCAGTCAACATTGATAAAAGGAGCTGATGCTATTTGTAAAGGAAGATATTTAATTTGAAGGCGCAAGGACATTTAATTTGAATGTACAATGGATTTCTCAGGGCCTTCTTTCAGCTTTTTTTATTTCTGCCTTGATTTTATAAGTGAAATTAATGTTATTGAGCAGTTTTGCTGTAACAGAGCTGGAGAGCTCCAGATACCAACAGAGCAGACAGAATACTTTATATTGTTGCCCATATCACATTACACCAACGTAGCCCACAAGGGCTATTAGCAGAGGTAAAATAAGGGAATTTTGGGGTTTTTGTTCATCCAAATTAGAATGGAAAATTTAATAGTGTGGATGGAAACAGAGGCTGTTTAATTCATTCATACTCAGATACTAGTGGCCTGAACTAGCTTTGACCCAGTGTTATAGGAAAAGACTGGATGTGAGCTTACATAGAATCAGAAGTGAGCCAGTTCATCTACCCTAGATGGTTAATGCAACAGCTTGGAACCATTTTAAAAAGAAAAAGCAGGGTTTTGTGAAGTGCTGTCTTTTAACTAATTGTGTGTTTGTGTATTTTCAGGTTTTCTTGGGTAATGAAAACAGCTATGGGCACGTCAAGCAGTTCTTTAATCCACCCATCCTGTCCAGGTTTATCCGTATTATTCCAAGAACCTGGTATCATGGTATTGCCCTTCGAGTGGAACTCTATGGCTGTGATTTTGGTGGGGGTCTGGCTGTGAGAAGGACTGACCAGTCTGGGAGCTCTTAACCTTTTGGCAATTGTCATGCAGAACAACAACTTATTTTTAAAACCCTTAAAATGATCATACTTAATAGTTCAGATGTGTGCTTCCTCAAAGGACCTTAATGTTCTGCCAGCAAGAATTGAGAGAGATTTCTCTGGTAAATGTTTCATACCTACAAATATGCACTTTAGAAAACAGCTTCTCTTGTCTAGGAAGAAATAGTAGTCCCTTAAAATTTGTGTATCACTTCTTCATTCTAACCAGTACTCTGTCTTACTTTTTACTTAATTTCAAGTTCTAAATCCTTCAGGATAGAGACTCTGGTCTTAATCCTGAGCCCTGGTTATCTCTATTTGTTAATGCTTCTGCAGCACAGAGGAGGAACAGTAAGCTACAGATGGATGTTCCCCATGCATAGGGCTGAGAGAGAAAACCAATGCAGATATGGATCTGTGGTGCTGCATTCTAGCAACGCTTCGTAAGAAATTATTTTAAGGGTGGCTTTGCTTCCACGTGTCTTTCATTGACACTGTGACAAAGGTAGAACACATCCCAGCATTGAGGTGCATGCAACCCCTTCTTGGAGAATGTGTGTTTGCATTGGCTTGGTTGTTCCATACCCAGGACACCCGAGATGCTGTGGATTTCACGTCACAATTCATCTCTAGTGTCCTGGCAAAGAGAGGAGGGGTTCAGCAATATCTTTCTTTCCCAGAAATAAGAAGGGAAGTGATTTAACCTGGATTGTGGTAGGTCATGGAATGGCAACAGTAGAACCAAAGTGAGAATCCAGAACTCCTGGCATTCATTCCCATGCAAACTTTTAGACCATGTGGAGGGGAAGCTCCCTCAAATAGGAAGGCATTAAGAACCATAGCTGTTCAGTGAGAATATGGCCTGGTGGTGGCAGAGTGGTTAGATGAAACTGGGTAACGGAAGCATCTGCCTCTTCTTTACCTTTTATCTCTGAGAGTGTTTTCACTCATGGAACTGCTCTTTTGCATAGAGCATACATGGATTTTTCCCAGGATGACTGCATCTAGTGAAAATATATATACAGTCTATGAACTTGTTATTTCAGCAAACTTTTAGCTAAGCTTTCAGTAGTGCCTTTGGCTTCTATCCTGTAAATGGTTTAATTGCAGAACTTTCACTTATCATACTATGTACCATTTCAGCAGGGTGGATTTTTCAAAGTAGTTTGTCTTTGAACCGCATATGGTGTTAACCAAGTTATTTCAGTAGTTTTTCAAGCCTTGTATCTTACAGACTATGCATTTCAAAATGAAGATATAGAACAGGAGTGATAAAAAGTATAAAAACTAAACAAATATTTTATTTTTTTTTTACTGTCACAAACTGTTGTTGTTTTTCACTGGAAAATAAAGATAATATTGTAGCATTAAACACAGCAACATTTTATTTTGTATATTTGCCTTGGCAGTAGTATTTTTTGGCAATAATTAGTGACACTTTGCATTGCGAAGTAAAATTTGCAGCTTGATGGTAATTTTCAGTTTCAATTTAAAATTAATTTCAAATGGTGAAACTATATGAATAGTTGCTTCATCTTAAAAAAATTGGTTTCTTAATATTTTGTAATGGTGATTTATTTTTTGTCTGATACGCTGTAAAATTTCAATACAAGCCGTACTCATTATTTAAAAAAAAAAAAAAAGAAAAAAGGTAAATTTTGGGGTCAGTTTTTACCCTAGAAAACAGATAATAAATGCTCACTGACTTCAGCAGAACCATGATTTTGTGCGATAAGTGCTAAAAAATTTATGTTTAAGAAGGCCATGATCTTAAAGGTTCTACATAAGTAGTGTGTGTATATATATATATATATATATGATTCTATGTAGAGTTACACAACTGCCAAATTGATTGCAGGAGCATGACTCAATACATCTGCATCAGTTTTGCAAGTTGGAGATTCTGCTTCTACTTGCTAATGGATAGGACTTTGGTCAGCTGGGGTCAGCTGTCCTGATAGTGTCCCCTCCCAGCCTCTCGTCCAGCTGCAGCCTACTTGCTGGGAGGGCAGAGTGGGAAAAAGAAAAGGCCTTGATGCTGTGCAAACACTGCTCAGTAACAGCTAATACACTGGTGTATTTTAGTCACAAATCCAAAACACAGTACCCTATGGGCTGCTACGATGAAAATTATTAACTCCATAACACGAGTGTTTCAGTATAGCAGTGCAGGAACAGCAGTAGTGCCTGGGACCTATGCCAGCCCAGGCATGTGGCCATTGCTGTTAACAAAATGTTCCCTGGCACAGCAGAGTAAGATAAGTGCTACAATAAACAGCAAAGGTCCAAACCAGCAAGCACAGGACCCTGACAATTAACAGCTTAACAATTATCAGTTCCACCTAGCATGCTCTGATAAAATGATGTTATCTCGAGATCCTCTTGCCCCATGTTGGGAACCGAAAAGTATTGGGGTGGGTTGACCCCAGGTGGTAGCTAAGCCCCCACCTGGTCACTCGCTCATTCCCCCCTCACAGGCTGGGGGAGAGAATTGGAAGGGCAGAAACAAGAAAAACTTCGGTTGATATAAAGGCAGTTTAATAAGTGAAGCAAAGCAAAGTAAGGAATTGATTCACCTCTTGCCAGTGGCAAGCAGGTGTTCAGCCTCTTCCTGGCAAGCAGGGCCTCAGCACATGTAAGAGTTACTTGGGAAGACAAACACTGTAACTCTGAACATCCCCCCTTCCTTCTTTTCCTTTCCCCCCAGCTTTTACTGCTGAGCACAATGTTCTGTGGTATGGGATATCCCTTTGGACAGCTGTCCTGGCTGTGTCCCTTCAGATCTTGTGCACCCCCCGTCTGCTCATTGGCGGGGTGGAGTGGGAAAAAGAAAAGGCCTTGGTGCTGTGCACACACAGTCCAGCAATAGCTAAAACATCAGTGTGTTATGAAGGCTGTTTTTAGTCACGAAGCCAAAGCATGGCACTGTATAGGCTTCCAAGAAGAAAATTAACTCCATCCCAGCCAGACCAAGTACACAAAGTATTTCCAAATGCAAATGGGGGGGTCAAATTCTTGGTCCAGATTTACAGCAAAGATGTGAAAACATACTTGTACCAGATCTGCCAAAGGGAAGGTGAGCTCTGTTTAATAAGCCTGTAGATGACTGGAAAACCAAGAACTTTTATCAATTTCATGAAGCAAACAGCTTAGATTGAATCTGCCAATGATTTGGGAAATCTGTAGTTAAAAGAGTCAGACTTGCACCACCTTTTACATGCTATGGAATGAAATCCTGAGTATGCTGAAGTTATTTGCAAAATACACAACAGGAGCAAGAGCACCTGCAGTTCTCTCAAACTAAAGATGTGTATCACAGCATGAAAGTTAGCAAACACAAGCTCTTTTTGGATTGAGGGAGAAATGTGCCAGAGTTCAGAGTATTCGCATCTGGCCAATAATTTCTTCACTCACAAACCTGGGTGGAGGCCTTCACAGCAGCCTTTTGATCCAAAGGTTCAAAGTTAACTGCTTATAGCCTCAGTGTTATAATGGAGTTGCTGCCCTCTAATGCTTGTTCCAGCTTCCAGGAGCCTCAGGGTGCCCAAAGCTGACCATCTGCAGATGACCATAGCATAGGAATGGCTATGCACAAAGTCCCATGCTCTTCTCACTAGGTGCCTGTTATGGTTTTCTGTGGTGGGTTTGTCTGGTAGCAGGGAGGGGCCATAGTAATGGATCCTGTAAGTAGCTGCTAAAGGTTTCACTGGACTCCAGCTCTGCTGGCAGCAAGGGAGGGGCTGCAGTGGCGGCCCCTGTAAGTAACTGCTAAGAGTTCCTCTAGCTCCAAGCCTGCTCTGGCATCAAGGGAGGGGTTACAGTGGTGGCTCCTGTAAGTGACTGTTAAGGGTTCACCCCCTGCCCCCAGCTCTAAGGGTTTAGTAACCAGGAGGGGGAGTGGGGGAAGGTGTGCCACCAATCTAGCCCCTGTAAGAAGCTGCTGGAAGTTTCCCCAGCTTCAGGCTGGACCCACACCAGGCCAGGGCTGAGCCAATCAGCACCTCTGCAAATGATAGATTTAAGAGGGGGCACGGAACAATGGGGTGGCGCAGGGCTGCACTTGGGTGAGCCAGTTTGGCCGTCCAGCTGCCTGCCCAGTTTCTGTGAACCGACCTGCTGCCCAAGCCTCCACCATGGCTTGCCCGAGAGTCCATTTCCTCAGGATCCAATAAAGATCTACAGTGGAGAGAAAAAGCAAGATTTTGAGATGAAAGGACCACACGACACTCCGGTCAGCGAGGGAGAGAGAGCAAGAAGGAGAGAGAGCTTCCGTCATTTTCCCTGCAGCGTGGTGAAGATTCACGGTGATGCATGGTTTGTCCCTTGGTGCAGCCCATGAGAAGATGCAGCTGTGGAGGGCCCCACATTGGAACTATGGAGAAGCCCACACCAGAGCTGGGCAGTTGTCGGGGGACCATAGCCCCATGTAGAAAAGGACTTACCCTGGAGCAGTTTTTCAGAAGGACTCTCCTGTGAGAAGGGACCCCACGTTGCAGCTGGGAAAGACTGTGAGGAGCCCTCCCCTGAGGAGGAAGGAGCGGCAGACTGACTGCATCTCCCATTCCCTGCCCCCTGCACCGCTGGGGGCAGGGGAGAAGGTACAGAACAAAGCCTTTGGGCTTTGGGAAGAAGGGAGGGATGGGGCAGAAGTGCCTTTCTAAGATGTGGGTTTCTCGCTCTCAGTATCTTGCTTCTTATTGTAAATTCAGTTGTTTTTTTTTGTTCTTCCCAAGTCGTGTCAATTTCTTGCCCGTGACCCTGAGTGGTGAGACCCTGCCTGTCTCTCCCTCAGCCCACCAGGTGTTTAGCAAAAACTGTCCCTGTGGCTTTATAAACCTTGACAGTACCACTAAGCATTTCCTTTTGCTTTCCAGAGGTGGTCACTGTACTCCTTCAAGCAGAAGTTGTGAAACTGTGTCTGCACTTGGATTGAAAGTGAGATGGAAGTACATGTAAAGACAGTTGAGCAGCTCTAAAGTAGCTACTGACAGCAGCACCGCAGTAGTTTCTGCAGGCACTGACACATTAGCCCAGTATTCGGACAGGTTTGTACAGACTGCCCTGTAAAGTCTAAAGCTGATTCCAGCAGGCTTAGAGGAATCAGTAAGCACACTTCTCGCTTATAGAGTAGATGTAAACCTCCATTTTTGCAGGTTCTTCTGCTGGCAGTTCTGACCATAATGCTGGTACTGCAGAGGCAGATGGGCTGAAGCTGAGCCTGCTTGCCTCCACCAAGGTTTCTGGGAGTTTGCCAACTGGGTGGTTCCCTCCACACCACTGGCATAGCAAAGCGTAACAGAGAAACAAAACTGTGTATTGCCCATGGATTAAAGTCAATGCAGATCGTGTTTCTGTGTTCACTCTCTCAGAAATCTCCTGAGCTGGGCATCAAAATAGATGCAAAGGTGACTCTGGGCTTCGGGAAACTTTATATAGAGACATCAGTGAGCATGAATGGCAAAATTATGCCCATGTGAAGCACCACAAAAACTCTACAGAATCAAGTAGGAATCTGTTCAGGACTCCAGAGAAATATCTAACCTTTTGAGTACCCTCCAGCAGCCCCTGAAATGGCCATGAAGACTGTTGGGTTGATCAGAATTTTAGGATTGTGCTAAGGGGCAAAAAGAGAGCTTGAAGCCTCACAAGGAGTGATGCTCAGGAGCTATCTTTCATGACAGGAAAAGATCTTTTGGACACATACCTGAAGGAGAAAGGAAAAGGCTGTACCCGTGACCACATATGTGCTAGGGAAGACTGTTTATTGATGTGTTACTATTTAGCACCATAGAAATGAGATGCAACACTGTCCTGGGGTGACCAACTGCTCTTTTGTATGAGTCAGTCATTCCACTTAATCAGCGTTGAATATTCCTCTTCTTGCTCTTGCCCCTGTATTTTGTTTTGTTATGTTTAGTCATGCTAGCTGTACATCATAACCAGTTTATCCACCTACACTTTCCTATCATTACTGTGCCCCATTCTCCATTTGTTTGTTACACCCAGTACTTGCATCACACTTTAATTACAATGATCTCCTCCAGATAGGGACTCCATCTTCTTGAATGTTTGTACAGCACTTTCCAAAACAGGCCATGGGATCATTCTTAGGGTTCCTGGGCATATCTGTAAAACTGTTCCTAATGGGAGCAATACTATGTTAAGCCCACTGTGACCTAGACACGTCTAAAAGCACCAATTAATTCAGACCAAACTATGTGCTTCTACTTTTAATAGAAGTACAGGATATGTTTCTTCTAAGTCTACTTGATCCACTGCTTGCTCTTCTTTGTAGCATCTCCTACTGTACTCTATTTTAGCACTTCCTATGAAAATTTGTCCACCAGTGTCCCCTTTTGTAGCAGACTTAAATGACTTCTCCACTTTTTTCCCACATAGCTGAATGCAAAATATTTTTAAAATGTTATGTACAAAATGGAAACATATAGTGCTGTACAACATGATCCACCTTACACCAGGAGTTAATCAGATATTGTGTAGCAAGTGATTCCACAAATTCAGCCATAAATGCCGTATTTCCAACAGCTGTGTGCTTCAGCCTGCCTTGTGTCAAATGCAGGGCTGGCTATGGTGTGTGGAGGATGAGGGAAGTTCTCTGCTAGAGGCTTCTGATAACAACCTGCCTCCTTATGGCTCCTCTACTTTGGAGAAATGGTTGCTGTCCTAAGGCTTCTTGCATGTCCTCATTGCTTGGATTTTACACTAGCTTATCTATCAATCAGCTCTGTTCCAGTAAAACTGCAATGCTGCTTTTTCCCCCTGTGCACAGCCTTCAGGACACACTTGGTTTACCAGTCTTGTTGAATGCGAGATCTAGCATGTACGGAACAAGAGGCGATGAAGGCTCATCCCAAAGGATGAGTTGGGGGAACTAGAAGACACAGACCTGGTTGTACCCAGTCTTCTGTTCTTACAGATTGCTACAATCCATAGGCTTTGTTCTAAACTAATCATCCTTAACTTCAGAAATAATTTGTCTTTTTTTGTTCTCACTATTTCTGTTACATTTCAATGTATATACTAGTTAATAGAGTCTACTTCCCCAAATTAATTATAACAGTCACAATCATAAAAACAAAGAAATCGCTTGCTGCCTTTTCTCACATTCGTGTACTTTTGTTCCTTCCATGCTCAGAAAAAGGCAAATTGGTTTTACTCCCTCCTTCTGAAGAGTTTCTGAGGTGTTTGTACCATCTGAGTGCTCTCACCTACTGACAGGTCACTCTGAAGGATGGCTTCCACGAGAGTGCCGAAAATTTTTAACTTAGAGAAGGTTTTCTCCAAACAACTTGTCAAGACTTTCAAATAACTTTTCTTGCACATATATTTTATAAATTCCTCTACAATAAACTGCAGGCCAGAACTGGTTCACAATACTATCAGAATCACAGAATGTTAGAGATTGGAAGGGACCTCGAAAGATCATCTAGTCCAATCCCCCTGCCGGAGCAGGAACACCTAGATCAGATCGCACAGGAACGCATCCAGGCAGGCTTTGAATGTCTCCAGAGAAGGAGACTCCACCACCTCTCTGGGCAGCCTGTTCCAGTGCTCTGTCACCCTCACTGTAAAGAAGTTTTTTCTCATATTCAAGTGGAACCTCCTATGTTCCAGCTTGAACCCATTGCCCCTTGTCCTATCACTGGATGTCACAGAGAAGAGCCTGGCTCCATCCTCCTGACACTCACCCTTCACATATTTATAAACATTAATTAGGTCACCCCTCAGTCTCCTCTTTTCCAAGCTAAAGAGACCCAGCTCCCTCAGCCTTTCCTCATAAGGGAGATGCTCCATTCCCTTCATCATCTTTGTGGCTCTGCGCTGGACTCTCTCCAGCAGTTCCCTGTCCTTCTTGAACTGAGGGGCCCAGAACTGGACACAATATTCCAGATGCGGTCTCACCAGGGCAGAGTAGAGGGGGAGGAGAACCTCTCTTGACCTACTGACCACCCCCCTTCTGATACACCCCAGGATGCCATTGGCCTTCTTGGCCACGAGGGCACAGTGCTGGCTCATGGTCATCCTGCTGTCCACCAGGACCCCCAGGTCCCTCTCCCCTACACTACTCTCCAACAGGTCAGTACCCAACTTATATTGGTACCTGGAGTTGTTCTTGCCCTCCCCTCTGGTGTATTTTTGGGTGAAACCTATCAGAGTTTATGGTGTGGATAAACTGTGACCTTAAAATGTTGTTGACTCTGAGACTGAAGTGTGCATTTAGATGACTTGATTGGATCTCAAGCTGAATGAAGCATCTTCTAGGAGTGATTCCACCCTAGATTCAGACAAAAAGGGATTCTTAGTAATTAGCACTAAGGAAAACAGAAACAGTGCCCTGCTGAAGGGCTTGGTGTGATCCTTTTCTTTCAAAGTGCCAGTTTTTGAGATTATTCTGAATATCTGAAGAGTTCTGGGCAAGTGCAGACAGGTTTCAAGTATCTCTTGTGCAACAGAGGAGCAGGAAAACACAGCTGCCGTGTCCCCTAGTCAGCAAGAGAGCCTTCTAGTGTATGACAGCCCTGAGTTGTACGAAGGTGAGGCTTCTGATGAAGAAGTTGTTTGAGGAAACTCATACACTCTGAAAGCAGTTCTGAGTGGTTGAGTAACCCAGCACAGAAAGGTTTTGTCCAGCACTACTGCATGAGTTATGTCATTGCATAAAATGTTATCTGCCTGGGGTATGTTCAGGAGATTTACAAGCCAGAGCTGTGTCTACAAAAGGCAGCCATCACACAGTGTGTCCATGCTGCAACTATCACTCATTCAGTTCAGATCATACATGTGCAGATGGTGCCTCCCTGGCAGACTTGCACTGACTGTTACGGTCTTGAAAGATTTTATAATCATTATCATAGAATCATAGAATGGTTTGGGTTGGAAAGGACCTTAAAGATCATCGAGTTCCAACCCCCCTGCCATGGGCAGGGACACCCTCCACTAGACCAGGTTGCTCAAAGCCTCATCCAGCCTGGCCTTGAACACCTCCAGGGATGGGGCATCCACAGCTTCCCTGGGCAACCTGTTCCAGTGCCTCACCACCCTCACAGTGAAAAATTTCTTCCTAATGTCTAGTCTAAATTTACTCTCATTCAGCTTAAAAACCGTTACCCCTCATCCTATCGCTACACTCCCTGATACAGAGAGCCTCCCTATCTGTGTAATAATTCCATGTAATATTATTTATGTGGAAGTGTTCAGAATATGAACCATCACTCAAATTGGTCAAATCTTTCTGGTTAAGAGAATGATTTTCTCTGGAAAATTGTTTCATCCTGTGTGGAATGTAGTGATTTTCAAAACACTCTTCACATCACTTGTCTGGGAAGCTAGAAATGAACAAACACACAGCTTTGGGATGAAACCAGTCATTGTTTAACACTAACGTAAATTGTAAAATTGTTTTGGATTTTTTTTAATATGCAGTTGAAGGATAGGAATTTTTCCCCTATTCCTATTTCTTTATATTAAAATTTCCTACTACTCCTTTTTCCACTGAAAAAGGTGTGTGCTTGTTGAGAAAGGAAGGGAGCAGGTAAGATTAAGGAAGGAAAGTGTGAGAAACCCTACCTTTCACAGCTTATGTCTTCCATCTTGGCAAAAAAATATTGGAAGGTTTGAGGCTTTTCTTTACTATCAAACACCTTTAATCTTACCTTACTTTTTCTAGTAGAGTGGTGAGATGGAGAAATAAAATGGGGAGGAAGGCTACGGAAGGAAAGATGGAAGTAAAAATTCAGGGAATAAAATTTTATCTTGTTTCCAAAGACTGAAAATATTCAGTGAAAATAAGATGAGTTCTTTTGAGAACAGAAGAAACCCTGAGAAAACATGGAGTACTTAAATCAAACCTCTGCAGGTTCTCTTTCTTATGCAGGTTTTGGAAGACAAATCTAGGTTGCCTGACTGACTGTGAACCACTTGAAGCAAAGGGATCCAGCTGACGTAACTCCTTCTACCCCAGCCAATCCCCTGGAAAGAGCAGCTGAGCTATAGTGGCACAACTGTAGGGATTGCTGTTTTGGAAAGGAGTGAGGCCACCCATCAGATCCTGAGAGCAGCCTGGAAGGTGTGGGAACTGTTGCTCTGAGGCAGGGCGCACCATGGGAACTCCAGGGATTTACTCTTTCCTCCCACCTCTGCCTGGTGGGAAGTGATGACCCAGATCAGTAAGAAGATGTGCTACATCTCATTCTAGCAGGCCGTATCCTTTTATTATCTGCTACTGAGCCACGTGCCATGAGCACAGAGGCACTAAGAGCTAAGTGAGAGGGAATTGTGCGTTTCTGTTCACTTTCCCATGGCAACTTTTTTGTCAGTCATTGTTTCAGCTCATTTCACTCTAACCATACTATTTTAAGAGATCAGCAGTTCCTTGCAAATGGCTGATATGGATGCCAGTATTAATGGGAGCTGACTCTTTCCAGTTTTGCTTCAAGCTAAAATGTAGTGAAATGGCAATTGTAATCTTTTCTTATTTTTTCTAAAAAAAAAAAAAAAAGGGAACATGGAGATGCTGAGGAGCAACCACGTGAGAACAACTAAAAGGAAATGTTGCTAGACCCAGACAGAAAGCAGCAAACCACTCATGCCAGATGATCCAGGACCAAAATGTTTATCTGCATGTTACATGGAGCTGAGTAATCTTATGGCCCTAAAAACTTTTGTAGCTATGTTTTTTAATCTATGATGATGTAGATAGTGATAGAATTCTGCAGGTCGGGGAATTTGTTCTGGGACTGAAAGGAACGTGTTCTTGCCCACCTAACTGTGAACAGACAGATGCCTTCTGAGAGCTTTTATTTTGCTTTCTTGAGCATTGACCGCAGCTAGGAGACAGGATATGCAGTTGCCTAGGTGGGTGGCCTGACCCCTCTTCCCTTGGGCTCCGGATCATCTCGCTTTGGGGGCCTGCATTCACTCTTCCAAGGCCTTTCCCCCCCCACAGACACCAGTAGCTCTCAGAGCCCGGGATGCTCGTTATCTCCGTTCCGTGAGTTTCAGGATCCTCCCTCTCCAGGGGGATCATTAGCTGTTTTTCCCCTGCTTTGGTCCGCTCTCGGCCTGGGATGCTTGGGCTGTTAACTCCATTCTGTGAGTGCCTCCGGGAGCAGTGCACCACCCCCCCCCCCCCCAACCTTCCCGTTTGGGGGAATCGTGAGTGCGGTGTCGTTAGCTGGCAACAGGCTGAGCCTCTGGGGGGGGGGAGCAGTATCATTGTGTATCACCCATTCCCTCCCTCTTCCGGGGTCGTTGGCCAGGAGTGGGCTGGGCCTTTGGTCATCAGGTGGGGAGGGGCAGTATCATTGTTTATCACATTGTATATTTGTATATAGTATTATTTCCAATATTATTGTAGTTTAGTTATTAAATTGTCTTTATCTCAACCCACGAGTCCTCTTTGCCATTTACCTCTTTAATTCCCTCCCCTATAATTGGGTGGGGGCTGGGACTGTGTGAGCGGGTGTGTGTGGTTTGGCCCACAGCCAAGGGCTAACCCACCACAAGGTAGATGAACAGTGTGGAATAGATTGAGTAGCAGAACAGCAAATAGTTTAGAGAAGGACTGGCAAAGCTTTAAGAACAGTAGTCCTGGGTGAAGCTTTAGATAATTACTTTGAATGTAATAGTTTTATTTTCTCCGCTTGTCTAACATTTCTTCTGGCTGGACAAGGTGCAGCATTTACTACACCACAGAAGTGGTTCCAGCTCTTATCTTGCCAAAGGGAAGAAAGTGGCAGAGGCCAGCAGCTCAGTGTGTTTGGGCAAGGAAGGAAAGCACAAGCACAGCGCAGCAGGCCAAGGCTCTCTCTGCCCAGGCAGTTTCAGGCAAGGCTTGTACCGGTCCCTCGCAGGAAAGGGGAAATGCAGAATTCTGGGGGAAACCGGTCAAGGGGGGGGGGGGGGGGGGCAGTCGTCAGCACTGCCGCGGGGCTTTGTGTCAGTCTCGCTCTCCGCGCTCAGTTTAGCCCGTGTACCTCCGAGCACACGCAGCCCCGCCTTTGAGGGGCCTCCCGCTTACGCTGCTCTCTTCAGCTCGAACATTATCTCCTTAACCAGCGTATCCATTGCCTTTGGCACAGCGTGGAAGGCAGCGCTCAGGCTCAGGGGTGGACCCCATTTCCAGGTATCCCTCGTACCCCCGTGGCACCTGCGGAGCTGGGACGATGCACCCCTTCGCCCCCCTCCGCGCAGCCCCCTCTGGGCCGTCAGGGCGGCGCCCGACCCCCCTCCGCGCACAGGTGCTCCCCTCCCGCCAGAGCCCTCCCGCCTCTCACTCTCCATTGGCCAGCCTCACCGGGAAGGGGCTGCCGCATCCAATCAGAGGGCAAGCTTGTGTCCCCGCCCGCCGCACGCTGGCGAATGGTGTTTAAGAGCAGCGCCGCGGGCTGGGGCCAGAGGTGCGTTTCGGGACGCGGCGGGAGGTGACCGGGACGGGCCTACGGCCGCCACCCCCATCGGCCCTGGGAGTGCCCCCGTCCCCGGGATGTGCCCCCCTCCGGCATGGCGGGGTCGCGGGGGGGCCGTGCGGCTCGGCGCTCCGGCCGGGCTGGTGGCGGCGGATGCTGCTGGGCGCTGCCCACGGGGCTGCTGTGCGCCTACGGGTTCTTCTGCAGCGTACGGCCCTCGGAGCCCTTCCTCACCCGGTACCTGCTGGGGCCGCCCAAAAACCTCTCCGAGACCCAGGTACCGCGGCTCCGGGCACCTCGCACCCCACCCCCAGGTGTCCGTGTTTTCCTTGCAGTGCACGGGTACTGCGGGTTACCACGGTCTTTCCCCGTCTCCTCCAGGTGTTAAACGAGATTTACCCGGTGTGGACTTATTCCTACCTGGCGCTGTTGTTCCCCGTCTTCCTGGCCACGGACTACCTGCGGTACAAGCCCGTGGTCCTGCTGCAGGGTCTGAGCCTCATCGTCACCTGGTTCATGCTGCTGTACGCCCAGGGGCTGCGGGCTGTCCAGTTCCTCGAGTTCTTCTACGGGATGGGGACCGCCACCGATATAGCCTATTACTCCTACATCTACAGTGTTGTTGATGTCAACCTGTACCAGAAGGTCACCAGCTACTGCCGGAGCGCCACGCTGGTGGGCTACACAGTGGGCTCGGTGTCCGGGCAGGTCCTCCTGTCGGTGTCAGGATGGTCCCTCTTCAGCTTGAATGTTATCTCCTTAACCAGCATATCCATTGCCTTTGGCACAGCGTGGTTCCTGCCAATGCCCAAAAAAAGCCTTTTCTTTCACCATGTCCCGAGTCAGCAGCTTGGTTGGGAAATGAAGGTCATGGACTGTAAAAATGGGTCAGCTGTCCAGGACCATCCTGACGTGCAGAGGGCACCAGGCTGGGAGGATGAGACAAAAGTTCCCTTAAACGGGGAGGGTCACTCAGCAGAGAAACAGGTGAGGTATGCCTTGGGTTTATATACATAGAAGATGCAGTACTGATGTGTTTGTCATGCATTCATATGTGTATATATGTGCACAGCAGTAGAGATGTAATATCCAATAGGAAAAAGTATCCCTTTGCTTATCCAACTTCCTTATTTGTGGCATAGGAAAACTTATTCCTGTCTTCCTTTTGCTGATTGAGCATGGTGGGTGGCTTCTTAGTTTTTCTGAAGTTGTTCTGCATGTTTCACAGCGTTATGATTAAAATTCTCTGGGCATCAAATTGACATTCAACAGTACAAAGCAAGGGACATCTCTGGGGTTCTGAAAAACTGTGTATGTGTTAAAATTCTGTGTGTGCTTCTGGATGCACCCCATGACTTGCAGAAAAGGGGTAATTCTTCCTGCACCCGTGTTTTGGAAACACTTGTTACTGCAACTGTTGTGCAAGCTGTGCAGTAAGTAATAAGCTGTGTAGTAATTAGGTTTTATTGTATGATCTTGGAAGGAAACTGATCCAGGAAGGAAACTGAGGTAGTTCTTGAGAGCACTTACAGGCTGACATTGATTAGTTGCAGACAAACAGAATACAAATAAATCACAGAAAACATCTTTGCATAATAACAACTTAATGCAACCCATGAGAGCAGCAAGGTAGTGCCCTGACATGGCTTTTGGGGGCTACATGACCTCTGACAAACTCACTTGTATGGAAACAAGTGTGCAGGTGCCATTGTGTGGTGGCAAAGCTTGTATCTGTCCCAGGGGGTGAGAGCAGGCAGCCTCCAGTTTGAGGCCTGATGCGTGCATGTAGTTATTTGCTGGGCAGGTCTCTGTCATGCTGCTCCAGGTAATGCACATGTATATGGAGAGCCTGTCATGGCAGGGAGGTTCAAGGTCCTGGGGAGAGGTCAGCGTTGCCCCTCAGTCAGGAGGAGGTTGTGCTTATTCTTAGAAGAAGCCAGAAGCTAAGTGCGGCTGTTGATTTAGTCAGCTAATGGGTATTTTACTTAGCACTGGAGGAGGCAGCATCTGGGGTTGCTTTCAGCTTCCTTTGGCTACAGCTGGGAATTAAAGGTATTAACATTCCAGGGACCTAATCTTGCCCCATCCAGTGTAGACTTGTGTGAGCAAAAGTGTTTTTAACTATGGTATACTTGCATGCTGAAGGGCATTTGTTAGGACAAATTCTATGCCACTAATGGCTAAGGTATTAATATCACTTATCGGTCCCGTTTGTTGGTCTTACTCCCATCCTGTGAGAGCAAAGGTGGTTCCAAACTAATGGTGAAAATTTTAAAAAAGGAGCAAGTCTACCTGCAGAACTCTCCAGAGTTTAGTTACACAAGGTGCTAAAAGCTGAGAAGCATTGCTGTGTGATGATAGTCCTTCTTACTAAGGTAGTGGCAACTGCGTTTCACGAGTATAAATTAATGCTGGTATGAATAGTTGTACTGAAGAAGCATTGTCAGGTGGTGTGGTGGGAGAGTGGATGGGCCTTTCTGGCTTTATCAGGCACATGCTAGGGTTGAATGTGCCAAGTCAGTTTGTGCGGCACGTGTGACAGTTCCCTGTTTTTCCTGTCCCTAAACTTGAGCTTTGTGTGAAACCTTCTGTGTGGGAGTTAGGTTGTTAAAGTTGCATTGCTGCTAGCTGACATCTTCTGGAGTCGTTCTGTTGGGCTTTGGAGGGACGTTGTCCACATGCGGAGCAGGCATTTTGCCATTGGCAAAGCACCAGCAGGACGGTGGTGTTTAATAAACATGCTCAGAAGTCAGTGATGCTTCAAGGGGTGGAAAAATGAGGTTCAGGACAGAGTTAGGCTATGGTCTTTGGGGGTTTTACTAGAAACACCTTTGAGTGTTATTGCTCACAGAAAATAGTCTTTCCCAGTAACATACTGTACCATTACCCCATGGAAAGGGCATACAGCCAAGAGCCCAAAGTCACTGCTGCTGCTGACTGGAAAGCATTCTGAAATGGGATGTGCAACGGGACGATGTGCAGTAGCTAAGTTTCCCTGCAGGGAATCCAAGCTCAAGGGGGTCAGAGATGCTAGGTGGGCCTTGGGGGCTCTGCCCAGTCTCACATGAAGTAATCAGTGCTCTGACTTGCATGAGAAGGGTCTACAGAGACTGTGTGTGTGTGTGTGTGTGTAGCAAACATAATTGGCAGCTCTGCCTACAAGTAAAGGTACGTTTGTTTTCTCTGCTGTCAGCATACAGTGGTTAGGAGCAGGTCTGTAATAGCCTGTATTTAAAAGGCCATTTTCATTTGTCATCATTCCCCATTGCTGGAACTGATATATTTTATAAGCTTTTTAAAACCACTTCATGGGTCTGCCCTCTTTGTGCTCTTTCTAGAAAGATTTGGAGGGGAAAGCTTCGTTTTTATCTTATGGCATTTGTCAGAGCACTCGTATGTACAGGCACTGCTGTTTGTGATAGCAGTGTCTGGTGGAAGGAGCTTCCATTTCCCTTCAGATCCCCAGGCAGTGTATCTCACCTTCAGAGCCTTGGCAAACACTAGCAGTGGTAGAGAGTGGTGTGATGAGGTTGCTTCTTTGAGTATTTATAGTTCCTGAATGCTGCTACCAAAGAAAATTAACTGGTTTGTGGGGAAAAAATACTCCTCTGGTGGCTTTCTTGTTCTCCACACTACTAAATTTGATTGGATTTGGGTTATGACTTATGAAGAGTGTCAGTGATGCTTTTGCCTTTATCAAAGTGGATTTTGTGTCCCGTTCTTCTGAGTCTCTTCTCTGTGGTACCCTTCAGTTAGTTGCTCACATAGTACTTGTAACAACTAGCAGTTTCTGCTCTCTGCATGAGTGAACCAGAGACTGAGGGGTGCTTGAGGCTGAACCCTTCCTCTGCATATAAGGGGACAGCCCTGGTTAGGGCTGAAACCAGCTGCTGGGACTGTGGCATGGGAAAGCTTTTCATTCATTACTCTGTGGGGGTTTGTGTCCAAGAGTGGTACTGTCACTTACCGGTGATCAGACCACTTGAAAGTGGCAACTTTGTGGAGCAGTGTGAAGTGTGTATAGAAAAAGACTAACATTTCTCTCCCCTTCCTTCTACACTCTATACAGGAGCAGAAAGTAGACATTGTAAAGGTGCTGAAAGATCTCTGGCAGGACTTCCTGCAATGCTACTCCTCCAAGACCATGCTCTGCTGGTCGGTGTGGTGGGCACTGTCCACCTGCGGCTACTTCCAGGTCATCAACTATGCTCAGGGCTTGTGGGAGATGGTGCTGCCTTCTCACAGCACAGAGATCTACAATGGTGCCGTGGAGGCGGCCTCGGCTCTGCTGGGTAAGCTGCTGATATAGCTTCTGCTCTACTGTGAGAAATGCCTTGTGTCCCTCAAGGTCACCAGGGCATGGTTTGGAAGGGTCTTGCATTCCCCCATGCATGCAGGAGAGGCAACCACCCCAACATTCAGGGTGAGTCTTTAGTGACATGAGTCTTCAGGTACGGTACTCAGTGTTGAGCTTGTTGCTGTATGCAGGCCTGGTTCTTGTAATCAACCACTGTGTAGGTGGTTAAAGGAGCCTCCCAAGTCAATCTTTGTTCTGAAATATTTGGCAGAAGGCTCCAGGCATGTCTGTGTGTTCTTGGCTGTCACTAGGGCAGTGGGGTTATGCTCATTTTAACCACTCACAGTCAAAGAGTCCTATGGGTTTATTGCTTTCTTCCCCTCCGGCAGTGTAAGGAATATATGAAGGTTTCCTGTACACGTGCAGCATGCAGTGAGCTGCCTCGTAGTCATTTCAGCACTGTTAAGCAGAAAAGCTATTCAGATGAAAGAAGTTGCTTGACTTGATAGGGCCAGGTAGGTCAGTCGATACAAATATTTAAGTTGTTTAATACTGTTCCATTACCAGAACTAGAACAATAATTTTTTTAATATAGCTAACATAACTTTGCAGAGGCTCTCTAAGTGTTGCTGCAGTACATTCCTTTTCTTTGATGGAGTCATTGTTCCACCATCTGCTGTGGACATTGCCTACTTGGGGGCAAAAGAAACCAAGGTACACAAACAAGGAAGGCTTAGTACTTTCTTGGGCATGCTTATCCCACTCTTGGAGTTCAGTGGGAAGCTATGACTGTTTTATAGTTCTAAAAGATGGTCTGCCACCCATTGTTAGTTAAGTTTGAAACTGTTGGCAACTTGATCTGAAGGCTTTGGCTATTAAATCATCTTTGGTGTGCTAAACCTGCACTTTAATAGCATACAGTCCTCCATTCCAGCATGATGCTGTGGCTCTTCTTGTTTGATTTACCTTCCTCTACCATCATGCCTTGGTCCCAGGAAGGAGAAGAATTGTTATCAAGGGAAAGAAGACCCATAGTGTGGCTAAATGTGGGCAGATTTGAAAAAGAGACAAAAAAGTGTTCTTCAAACCTTATTATGAACATTTTTGATATCAAGGTCCTTTTTTAAATAAAGGCCTGTGAACAGTGGACCTATTGGAAGAAAAGGTAGTTGGCACTAAACTCATGAAAAATTGAAATTTTTAGTTTCCCATTTTGACTATTTTTTTTTCCTTTAGTATCATTCTTAGAAATAGTTGAATGATCTTAGATGATGTTTTCTGAAAGTATATGAGTAATGTTTGGCAACCTTCATGTAAGATGCTGTTGCCATCGCTACCTGTACCTGTGCTGCCTTGCAGAAGGGTTTGAGTCAAGCGTGGTGATTCATGTGGCTGTCAGCTTCCTGTCCCAGGCAAGATATAGTAGTCTTTCTAATGAAGTCTACAGAGTGTTTAGCTGCATCTCTGGCAATCCCTTACTAGGTTGGGATGTGAAATCACTGAATCAGCTGTAGGTGTTTAATTGCAGGATACAGATTTTATGTTTTCATAATTAGGTGTTAGGCTGATACAACCTTGAGACATAAGGGGGAGTACAACTTCGAGTTGCCGTGAGATCCCCAGAGAGTGAGATGTTGAATATCTGTTCCCAAATTTCAGAATTGCCAAGACAGTAAAAAGCAGGCTCTAGGACTTAGCTGCTTTTATGTCTCAAGGCTTTGCTACTGGGGAAGCCAGACTTTCAAACTGCAAAATGTCAGTCAGGTAGTGTCACAGCAGGCACTGGAAAGAAGAGTTTAGAGGGGGGAAATAAATTCTTTTTCCTTGGCATAGGTACCTTCTTTGCTAGTCTGCAAGATTGATGTCAGGTCTGACAGGGTTGCAGGCTCATACACAGGGAGCCTTCATGTGCTTGAAGGATTTCTAAGATAGGCCAGCTAAGGGCTACAAAGAGCTTGGATGCAGCACTGTAGTGCTTCTGTATAGTGGTCAAATGCTGAATACAATCCTGTTTTTCAGAGATCTCCAGTAAACCTCCTTTTATCAGTATGCTGTATGTCTAGTTTGCTGTTACTGCAGTGTCGTTATGCTGTTGTTTGCAGAAAAAGGCCTACTTGAAATGGGAATTTTCTTGTAATGTAATATGTATTTGGGCTTATCAGTAGTTATAACTGTGATAGTTCATGAAACACTTGAGTTGCATGAAATATCACACACTTTCCATCTTGTGATCTCTTTTCTCCCTGTCCCCCCTTCATAAAAATCCAGCAGGAGTTACAAACCTGTTTTGGTTGTAAAGAATTATTCTTGTACAATCAGCAGTGTGTGATTGTAGCTTGCAATGAGGCTGCCTCCCAGGAGATGTGGGTTTGGACTCCTGTTCTTACTCTTGCAGCCCAGCATGAAGAGGACAGCAAATACAGGTTTCTTTCTCCTGGGAGAGAGCTCTAACAGCTATGTATCAAAGTGGGTAGTGTCTTCCTCCCTTGTGCCCCTCCAAAGTATCACATAAGAATTAGCTGAGTGCTTTTGAGAACCTTGGTTTGCATTCCTGTGTAGCCCAGTTGACAACACCGGTGCAGTTGGGTGCAGAGGGACAAGTGGAAGTCATCTGAGTTCTGGAGCTGTTGTGCTTCTGAAGCCAGGGAGGAGACTGCAGAGGCAGTCAGCATTGACCTACTTTTTAAAAATTTTTCTGTTCCTGTAAGTGAATGGGAGTTTACAGCAGGTGTCCAGGTGAGGGAGAGGTCATGTGCTAAGGTGTGCACATGAGTGTCCTCCACTTCAATCATGTTTAGCTCCTAATATACAGTCTCCAAATAGCTCCAATAGCAATAACTAACAGTTATGCTTTTCTTCCCCTCACAGGAGCTGTTGCAGTGTTTGCTGTGGGTCACATAAAAACATCCTGGGCAATGTGGGGTGAAGTGGCACTTGCCCTGTTCTCATTTCTTATTGCTGCTGCTGTATATATCATGCACACCGTTCGTAACATCTGGGTGTGCTATGCATCATACATTGTCTTCAGAATTATCTACATGCTGCTAATCACAATAGCAACGTGAGTATCTTTGTCGTGTAAATTCCTTTCAAGGTTACAGCTGGTGTGAAAGCTGGCATATTTTCTGTGTGACTAGTCTCACCTATCAGGAATCTGGAAATCTGTTGCAAGGGTTTGTGTTGTGATTCAGATTGGAAACTGAGGCACAGAGATATATTTGTCTGGCAGCCTACTCAAGCTGGAACGTCTTATGACACTAAAGTGACTCTTTCTAAATATCAGATAGTGCTACTTTCCCAGGGAATATTTTTCATAAACATGGCTGGAGTGAAGTGTTAGCAGATGAGGAGAGGACAATCCATTACCTATGTTGTAGGATCAACTTTCCCTAACCTGTAAGGAGGAAAACTTCAATGTTATTTGTCACTTTGAGGAGGAAAACACAGCTGTTGTTGAACCACACATACATAATTGCTGCAAGGTATCTCAAGCACAATATAAGGGGAGATGCTGAAACTGGTAACTGCAAAAGGAGTTCTGGTCAGAGGGATGCAGGAGGCTATGGACCACACTGCAGTAGGCTTGTGCTTTGAGATTACCAACAGTTCTTTGGGATCAGAGTGTGCTGTATCTTTGGGTGACAAGGCCCTTTAGCTGCATTGGACAGGAACACTGCTTCAGTAAAACTGAAACCCACAGAGCTCCCAAAGTGTTTTTTAGCTTTCTAGATATCTCTGTGGGTCTCCTCTAGTCTCTATGCTAGTCTGTCATGATCCTGTTTATATAATGCTGTCAGTGTGAGGTAATTTAGCTGTAGAAAATACTGGACCAGTCTATGTAACTCTTCAGGTTGCATAGCCTTCTTGTCCAGAGATGTTCCTCCTATTCTTGCATTTCCTTGCTTTTTTTTGCCTGTCCTTGTATTTCTGGTCATCCCTTTCTTTCCAGGTTCCAGATCGCTACAAATCTCAGCATGGAGCGGTACGCCCTGGTGTTTGGCGTCAATACTTTCATTGCCTTAGCACTTCAGACTGTGCTCACTTTGATTGTTGTGGATGCCAGTGGGCTTGGGTTAGACATCTTCACCCAGGTATGACAGACTCTTTTAGCTTTACTGGTGGGAGGGAGGAAAGTAAACCAAGCTGTAAATCTTCTCAGCTACCTGTTTCTGGGTCAAGGGTTTGCTGACATAGAAATAATCACTGTTTCCTGATGTTTTAGAAGAGGGAGTTCATGAATTACCCTTCTTACAAAATTGGTAACTGCTTGGTTTAATCACTTTTTAAATTTTCTTTCCCCTTCTCTGCAGTTCATGGTCTATGCCTCTTACTTTGTGGTCATCTCGCTGGTGTTCTTGGGCAGTGGCATATACAGTATTTTGAGAGCTTACAGAAGACAAGACCAGAGGCAAAGCAAATCTCCGGAAAGTCAGTCGTGCACCAAGTGAAGACACTCAGTGGCTACACGTGAAGATATAGATCTGTTTTTTAATCTCTGCCTTTTCTTCCTAAGGCAATTACCTTAATGGTATTTGATTCATATTTATACTATATTAGTAGCACATTTTAGAAGGTAAATGTATTAGCTCTTACGTAAGTAAGAACAAATATCTTCTTTCTAAAATGCCTTTTCTTCTTCTGTTGCATATATGGGATGTGCAGCGAAGAACTAAGTTTTCTCAAAGGATTAAAGCCTTGGGAGGTTTTAGTCTAAGGCTGTGCATCTGGAGGCTGCCATTGAAAAGGTAGCTTTGATTTTTCTAGTCAACTGCTACACTCAATCACTGAGGTGCTGCTGCAGGGCAGAAGTGAGGGCACACTAATAGATCTCTCTGTGGAGAGCCCCAGGCCTGGGACAGGAGGTGGCCTTAGGTGTGTGCTCTGCAGTGTGGCTCTTCTGTGCCTGTCCCATGATGCTGGATGCCCCTTTTTGAGGACTAGTACATGTAGTTTCTGCATATGCACACGCTTCCTTGAGTTGCTTGTACTGTTTGTGCTGTTCATGTCTGTCACCCCTGCTGCCAGAGCTTTACCATAGCTGATGATGGTGCTTCCCCAAAAACTTAAGTGCATCACGGGGCAACTTGTGATGCTGGTGAGTTGGCTGTCAGCAGTGCTACTTGTGGCCTGAAGGCCTGTACCCAAGGGACTTTAAAGCTGGAGGGGAAGCTTAGAGAGAGTTTAAGCAGACAAAATGCTAATCTGAGGGACCCTTGGACATCCTTGCCTTTGCCCTTTAGGACTGCAGATTCCTGCATTACAAGAGTTGCTGCCTTACAGCCCTGGGAGCTAGGCTATTTCAGTGGGATGGTGGATGGTAGCATAGCACTGAGAAGGAAGGTGACTTGCAGGATTTTAAGCTATAATTTTTAACCTCGGAGACTCATGATTGTTGTGACTAAAGGGACACCTTCAGTTATGGTAGTTAGCAGGATGAATGCCTGAGCCTTTGGAAACATGCTGATTTCTGGTCTGTCAGGTTTTCGCCTTTTAAAATTCTTTTTGTGCTTCTGGTCTGTCTCTGCCCACTAGTTCTATCTCTTCTTTCCACCTAAGCAGGAAAATGAATGTTTGGAGTGGGCAGTTCTTTTTTTAAATTTTATCCAGTCTAAGCAATTTGGGAATTGCCTCATACCTGTTTTTTAAAAATATTTAAATTTTTCCAAATTGCTTCAGCACTGGGAAGGAGTTGCACAGAGTTGTACTGGGCTTGGGCACCTGGATACTCGGGCACCACAACCTGCACAGCAACAGACACTAGTATCCTGTGGACATAGGCTGTCCCTGTTGCTGTGCAGGTTGTGGTGAGTTTGTGTACAGGAGAACTGGCAAGGGAGAAGACACAATGCAGCATGCTTCCCTCTGTGCCTTCTCTCTGTGTGCTTGTTGGAGCTTCTTCCAGTCAGAGCCTGAAGAAGCAGCTTTGGTTCATTGCTTGCTTTTAGTGCCATGGAGAGGCTTCACAACACTGGGGGTATGGCCTTTCTCATCACTTCTGTGAGCCTTTACCACACAAGATGAATGATTAATGTGTTTGGAATGTGCTGCCTATGGTCTGAGAAGCCTTTCAATGCTGGCTGCTCAGGGGAACCCACTCCTCAAAAATTCTGTGTTTGCAGCCTGCCTCCTAAAATGTCCCCCTAAACATGAGGGCTCAGCTGTACTGGGCTGTACACGTGTAAATTTAACTGCCTTATCCTGAAATGGAAACTTGAAGCCACCCATGTACATATTCCTTTCTTTACTGTTGTTTGGTGTGTGGGGTTTTTTTTGGTTTGTTTGTTTTTTTTTTTTAAATGAAATCTGCAGGCATGAAATGCTAGCTGACAAGCTGTCCTGGGAAAGGGATAGTAAGTGCATATCCTGTCCTTTGGGTTCTTTGGCCTGGTGGCAGTTGCAGCAAGGCACAAGGAGTGGGTGTATAGCACTCATGTCAAGTGATTGAAAGAAGCGGCTCAATTTTAATCACATTTTTCATACAGAGAAGAAATCGCTGATGGGGAACAACGCAGTTATTTATATGCCAGTCAAAAATTAACTAACAAGTTACAGCAATAACAATGACTTTTCTACCAAAGTAATGATACTGTGGCAGCTGCAATAGGGAGGCATGCTACACGGCATATGCCTTCAGGCCTGTTAATGTATGGAAGTCACATGTTGTTAGGTTCCTACACTGTGCTGTTGCTGTGGTGATGAGGAGACTATAGAGCCTGACTGGAGCTGTACACAGTTACTGATGCCTATGACATTCTGTAAACACGTTGACATTGTTGGTTTCTAATTGAACAGCTATTTTTGTTAAATAAAAATACTGTGGAGAGCCTGTGTGGCCAGTGTTTGTTTTGTATTTTGGTACCTTGCTAATCCACAGCACTGCTGCTGCAGTCAACTAATGCAGGTTATTCTGATCATCTTTGTAAAAAAGGGGGGGGAGAACAAACCACGCAAAAAGAAACAAATCTTCAATGAAATGATAGTTGATTGGTTTGTGTAGTTTCCCTTGACTGCCTTGGAAAGGTCTCTCTGTCTTGCACTTCTAGAAGAGCAAATTTGTACCTGATAGTACATGCTGGGCTAGAAGGGAAAGTGCTTTCTGAATATCTGATGCCAGTTTGATGTAGTTTGGTGTGGGTAATAGCCTAACAAGCCTTCTGCACAACACCAAAAACAACAGAAAATGGGTGGTATAGGGGGAAAGGGAGGTCTATGAAAAACTGCTGTTCTTACAAGTGCTTCCTTAGGAGCCCAATTGCTGAGGCATGAGGAACAGGGCTGCCAGCATGTCAGGCTTGCTCTGAATTTCATTTGTCTGCCTTCTCTGGGCGAATATGGGAGTCAGCTGCACAGGGATGCCATCCTGAGCTGCTTGATAGTGCTGGCATTTAAAATCTCTGCTTGCATAGGGCAGGAAGGTAACTAGTAGCTCACACAGTTATTACCCTTTAAGGTAGATTGAGGCATTTCATGTGTCTGATGCTGCTGAAAGGTCCTGTAACAAGAACCCTGAGGCTGCCTTTGCCTGTGAGCAAAGCAGGTCCACGTGAACTGTGGCAATCCTCCTTGCTCCTCCCATTGTGTCTTGCCACAAAGCATACAGCTGAAGGAGCTGAAAAAGGGACACCCAGCTCCTGTCAAGGAGCTGAATTCCTGCATTAGTAAAAGGGCACTTGGTGCAGTTTGATGAAGAGTAGATAAATAGTACACACAGCTAAGGCATCTCCCTGGGATCCTGTGTCTGTTCCTTTGTTCCAGTCAATGCCGTGCGCTGACGGAGGTGAGTATTGCCACCCAATCTGTGTATTGTGCACCGGGCTTGCTATGATGCTGGTAAGATGTGGCATAGTTCCTGTGCTTTAGGATCACTGTTAGGGTGAGAGAGCCCAGGTGCTGGGCTTTGTTCTGTCCAAAAAGTGAGGAGTAGTAAGAGCTACCAGAGGTTGCTGTTTCAGGAGCAGCACCCACTGCTGTCCCCCTGGGCTGGCACTGGCTGTGACATCCCCCTGAGGCATGACAGGGTTACACCCAACCATGCTGTGGCTGCGTGCATGCGTGAAGCAGCTGCCTGCTTTGGCAGTGCTCTCGGGGAAAGGGAAGGGCTTTGTTCAGAAGTGATTATGTTTTCTTTTCTATTAGTGTGATCACAGCCAAGTACTGGGAAAGAAAGAAGGACTTTGGTTATGGAAGGGGCAGGAGACTGGGAGCGCTGGACCTTCTTCCCAGTGGCTCTTGGCAGTGTCAGTTCTTCCCTACACAACATACAAAGGGCATTCAGGTGCTTGTTTAACATTGCACTGAAGGTGTTACACAGCCTTTCTCTGTAAAGCATACTTGCTCTGCATAAATCACTGTTCCCTAAACACAGTGTCTGGTGTATTAGTGACATGGAAAAGAGCAACCAACATGTTGGGGCCTGTCCTTGAAGACCTGTGTTGCTGGACCTGACCTTGGAGATCTGCACTGCTTCACTGTTGTTTCTGTTGTGTGAACAATCGTGTTCTGTAGCTCCCTTGCAGACAGGAACATCTGAAAACCTAAATGATGTGTGGGTTAATAAATGCATGTATTAATTTAGACTGACCTTAAGATATCATTAAATTATCATTATTAAGCATTACAGCTCCATCTTCCAGCAACAGGGCCTAATCTATGTCTTAAAATCATGCTGATTTGTTAAATAGTCAAAAAAAGCCTTTCTAGTGAACGAAAGGGGTAGCACTGGCTTGTAAGATGAAGGATAGTCTTACGATAAAAGTAGAGCATAACGCTTTGATATTTTCCCCAGTTCTCTTTATTTTAGTCTGCTATGAACTTGTCAAAGCCACGTGTCTGTGAAAAATGGAAAATTAGAAGTTTGGCACATTGTCTTCAAGAGCAGGATAACTGTGTGACCTTGGGTGAGGTCAGTGGTTGAAGTTTTTCCAGGCACAGCAGGAGCCATTGCCAAGCAGGTACTGAGTGTTATCTCGGGTAAATATTAGGGAGCCCTTCCAACCCACTGAAAGCAGTGTCAAACTCCATTTCTTTTGGGCTGCAGAGACCTCCTGAACCCCACCTTGAAGGGGTTTAGCTTTCTGTCCCACGTTACTTTGAGTGAGAGGGTTAACTACTTGCATTACTCTGAGAGTTATCAATGCTTCGGCTAAATTTATGCATGACTGTTTTCTGCCCGTACTTTCTGCCCTCAGATGTGCATGGCCGCCTGGTGGATTTGTAGACTGTCATCCTTCACTTTGCTGGACCAGTGTAATCAAAACTGGGGCCATGGCTGTGTTAGGGATGGTGTGATGGGCATCATGTCAGTGCTGCCAGCCAGGATGACTCCCTCCCTCTGCCCTGGGGGGGCCATGCTGTCATGGCCCAGGCCCATGTACTGGCGGGAGGGCCAAGGAGGGTCACCCCCCAAAACACAGTGCTGCAAAGCGCTATGTGATGCTGCATGAGCCTTGGTCACCTGGGAGGGCTGCTGGCAGTGTGGACCCCTTCCCCTTGCCAGGAGCTGCCCTCACTGGGCCAAGACTATGGAAGAGACATGTTGTATGCTGGGAGGTTTATACTTTGGTCTTGCACTCATGCTGTGGGTGGGAGTTGAGTCTGTGAGAGAGGGTAGATTTAGATTAGATATTAGGAATAATTTTTTTACTGTGAGGGTGGTGAGGCGCTGGAACAGGTTGCCCAAGGAAGCTGTGGATGCCCCATCCCTGGAGGTGTTCAAGGCCAGGCTGGATGAGGCTTTGAGCAACCTGGGCTAGTGGAGGGTGTCCCTGCTCATGGCAGGGGGGTTGGAACTTGATGATCTTCCAACCCAAACCATTCTATGATTCTGTTATATGAGCTGACATTTGGAAATGTTTTATTTGGCTTTTTTCTAATGAGTGAGCCTATCTGCTTCTCATTGAACTAGATGTAGCGGCATCGAGGCAGTGACTGTGGTAACTGGTGGCAACACCAACAGCCGTGTTTGTTGGGAGCCTTTCAGGAGTTATTGGTGTGTTCAGCCCGCTGTTCAAACACCACGGTTGTTCCTCTGAGGCCAGGCAGCCCAGCCCTGCCCTCTGCAAGGCCCTGACGGGCTGCAGCAATGGCAGCGCCTACCTGGTGCCACCACAGCCAGCCTTTCCCAGGAGGGCCTGTGCCCCAGGACGAGCCCTCTGCCTGCTCCATGGTGGGTATAGTGGTCACAGGGCTTGTTGTGGAGCCTGCTAATTCTCTGGGCACGGCATCCACAGCCTGTGGGGCTGTTTGTTCCTCCATGGAGGAGGCTGCAACCTGCTGTCTCCTCCTACAGCTCTGCTGAGGAGCCTGACCCCTCTGCCAGCTCCCCAGACCCAGGGGGTAGGTTTTGGTGGCTTTTTTTTTTTTTTTTTTTTTGTTTATTTTTTTTTTTTTTTTTTTGTTTTTTTTTTTTTTTTTTTTGTTTGTTCTTTGTTGTGGTGTTTTTTTTTTTTTTTTTTTCCCCGGGCGGGGGGGTTTGTTTTTTTTTTTTTTTTTTTTTTTTTTTTTCAAAAGGGAGTTTAAGATGTTTTTCTTGTATTTATTTGTTTTGGTTTTGGGTTGGGGTTTTTTTTGGGGGGGAGGGGGGCGGTGGTGGTGGTTTGTTTTTTTTTCCTTCTCTTTCTCTTTTTCTCATTTTGAAGTTTTAGGAGAGGTGTGTGATGAATGCAGAGAGATGCCTCTGCAGCGAGGCAGCACTGTCTTTAGACACGGTGAGCTTTTGGTCTGATCAGATTGCTCACCGCCAGCCAGAGCATGAATAATAGAATAGAAAAACCTGCCGACGCTCAGGCTGCTCCTAAACAACTGCATAATTTAACAGCATTCCACGTTGTTTTCTCTGGAGATGGAAACCTGCCCGCCACGCTGCTGCCCCTCTTCTGGGCGCTCACGGCTTCGGGTCCCCCCTCATCCGGTGTTCTTCTTCACGTTAATTTCCGACCGTTAAATGAAGTTGTGTAACGCGACAGGGGAAAATAAAGCTCCTCCTCCCAACGGGCCCTCGGACCTCAACATGGGGGACAAAGACAGCGGGGGTGGGATGGTGAGGGTGGGAGTAAGGGGGCGGTGCCGCCTCGCGAACGCGCCTTTGCCCACCCCTGCCTCGGCGCCGGCGGTAGTGACAAGGTGCGGGTGGGGCGGAGTTTGGTCCTCAGGGGCCACCGTCGGCGGTGACCGTTGCTACGAAAGGTACGGGGGGG
>VZTO01000744.1:1557-32122 GCA_013400615.1 Syrrhaptes paradoxus | reverse complement strand
GGGGTGGCGGTGAGCGGGCAGGGCGGGGCGGGGTGTCCGAGGCAGGCGGGGCCGGTGAGGCGAATGGCGGCCGCACCTGCCGGCCGGTCCCGGGGCGGCCCCGTCGCTGGAGGCTGCCGGCGGGATGCGCGCGGCCGGGCCTTGTCCATTACGGGCTGGGGAGAGGCCGCTGGGGCTGCGCGGGGTGTCGGTGGTCATGGCGGTGGGGCGGTGCCAAGGGTATGGCCGCTCCGGGGAGCCCCTTTGCTGGGCTTCGTAGGCAGGAGCTGCCCGCCGGGAAATTCGGGGCTGGGCGATCCCCACGGCGACAGGGCTGGGTTCGGGTTTATGAGTGTGGGTACGAGTATGTTTTGGTACGAGGGGCCATCACTGTATCCCTCTTTCGGCTGTCCCTGTGCCCAGCCCGCGCCTGGGTGTCACCGCGTAGCGGTGTTGGAGCGGAGCGATGCAGAGCACTTTGCTCACAGCGTACATCGCCCCCCGCCCTAAATCAGAAGAGAAGCAAGTGAAAATGAAGACGTGAGATTTTCTGAATGCTTTTGATCCCTATTAAAGCTGAAGAGCACTTTAATTCTTACTTCATAAGACCCTAAATAGAGTAGGAGCTGATTCAGAATTTTTGAAGCAAGGTCGCTAAGCTGAAATTATCTCTTCAGCTGTGCCTACCTGATGTTTGGGGTGTGACTACTTTGAGCAACCTGCTCTACTGGGAGGTGTCCCTGCGCGTGGCAGGGCGGTTGGAACTCGATGATCTTTAAGGTCCTTTCCAACCCAAACCGTTCCATGAGTCTATGATTCTGTGTTACAAAAGAAGAGGCTGATTTTTATGCTGCTCCCCTTTATTATATTTATCCTAAATAAATGGAACAGTTTTTAGTATTAGTGTTGAGTGTCACAGACTGATGTGAACATGTTGCTAAAGGCACAGTTCAGCTTTGTAGTTTTTGCATCCACTTACCATAATGATGAAGATACTAAAGAGAAACTGTTCTCTTGTGTTGAATAGGTACTAGAACAAAGTAACCTCGCTAAAGAACCCGGGTACATGTCACCACCCAAACCAAAGGTATTTGTGAAGGAAGGGGTATTTCCCATCAAAAATGGTTACATGTTGTATGAGAAGAGGCGCAGGAAAAACATGATAGAAATAGGCATGGTGTGGAAAGCCAAAGCAACAGTCTGAGCAAGTTTAAAAATTTAAACTTGGAGAAATCTAGGGTGATTCTCGTGGCAAGTGGTGGCAACAAAGAAGTGAATTAGAAGAAAGAAATGCCAGATTTGCTTGAACAAAATATGAATCAGACAAAAAGAAGAGCTTTTATAAAGTTTGCATACAAATAAGTTTGCAACAGAAGTGCCCATTATTACCCTTCTTTCCTCTTAAATAAATCTTAACTAAATTTTGAGGTTTTAGCAAGAGGCAGCACTCTTGTCAAGCATGAAACACAGAGTTTTAAGAAGTGAAGCTGGTATTCAAATGAGTAAATAACTGAGAACTCCAAGGTGCTCATCAGAATTTAAAACAAAAGCTTGAAGGAATTTAAGCAGCATCTTCTGGATGTTAGGGTGTTTACAAAATGCATTATAAAATGCTTAGACAGATTGGGAAGTCCAGGTGCGACCCTGCTTGTCTGGAAGAGCAGGATGGTCACACAGCTTGCAGTTCCAGGGCCATCCAGGGTCAGAGCTAGCTCTCACATCCTGTATTGGGTTGCTGTATGCTGATGCTCGTATGGGGATCTTTTAGTATGTTGTAAATGACACAGATGTGTCATACTAGAGAGACACTTAGAAGTACCACCTTCCAGCCTACAGCAAAGGGTACAAAGAGAATATAAACTTTTGAATAATCAACATTTCCTTCTTTTATGTTGCTTTTGTAAATGGTAGTAAACAAATTAGGGAAGGAACGATGAGTGGCTAGAGCTGTAAAAAGAGCAGAATCAGCTGTCTAGACTGATGTGTGTCTCCACATGTCTTTAATGCTTTTGTATATTTAGATGGAGACAGGTGCCTTAAGTTGAGAAAGCTGAGCTGAGGGGTACAGGCAGTCAGCCTGGACCCCCAAGCACTGACATTTAAGCAGTCCTTCAGGAGCTGTTGGCACCTGTGTGCTATGCAGCCCAAAGGTTATTTAAAAGATTCAATACCTATAGTGGCTCATCTTCAGTTTTGTCATTAATATGACTGTATCCAGCCTGATTAACTGGATAGTATTTCCCATTGTTGTCCTCAGAAATTCAAACCACGACTGAATCCTTTTCCTAGCAGTCTCAGCTGGTCTCTGTGTGACTTTCTTTACCCTAATACTTATGGAGGTGATATGGTTTGAAAGCTAGCTGCTTGTGAATGTTCAGTCACTCCAGCAGAAGGTTCCTGTCAAGAGTCCAATGAATGTCTTCTCATTTGAGTATGTTGTTCTAGGAAGCTTTTTGGTAATTGGATCTACTGTAAACCATGGCATGGATCTTCTAGGACACATGCATTCCACATCTTGGCAATGCAACCTTAAACAAGTTAAGATTTCACTGAAGGAAAGTGGCCCAGGCAGATCATAAAACAACAATGTAGAACACATCTGGGAGCAACAAAAGTTGGTAGTGCTTCTAATAAACATAAACCAGCAGTCTCTATGTTAAAGGATGGGACTAACACCTAAGAGGTCATGAGTTCTAGTCTTAGCTCTGTCAGAGACTCACTGCAAAACACTGAGTAAGTTGCATCAGTTTGCTTTGACTCAAATCTTCCCTTAGTAGTCGGAGCTGGAAATGCCAAAACCACTTGTGTGTGTAAACCATTAGTGATCCTTTGTTCTGAGGTGCTGTGGCACTATCTAACGTGTTTGCATTGATACTGCCCACAAGCTTGATGTTGGTGCCATGAGAGAAATTAATGTTCCATCAGTGTTTGTGTGTCACTAGAGTTTTAAACTATTTTTTTCCTCTCTTTTTTTGTAGTATTGCTCTAGCACATCACCAAAATGAGTGAAAAGGAAGACCAAGGAGATCCAGCAGATATTGATGGTTCAACAGAAAGTAGAGAATATGAAGATGATTTTGAAAAAGACCTCGATTGGCTAACTAATGAAGAAGAAAAAGAAAACCTTGGTGAAGGAGAGGTATTTGTTAATTAAATGGTAGTTGTCTTATTTAGAAGACAAAATTGAGTAGTATTTGGAATCAAAAGCATAAAACTAAATATGGTTTGAAATATGTAGGTATATTCACTTAATTTTGCAAGGAAGGTTATTTGGAATTACAGTGAAAAATAATCCAGTGAACTGGTTGGTTTGGTTATAATTGCCTTAAAACAAAAAAAAATGGTGTTCATTGAAAATAATATGTTTGTTTCAAAAGTACTTCTGCATTCCTTTAGGTGTTTGTGCCACACATGTTGTTCTGTTTTTGTGCTGTCACTGATGGCTTTATTGTGCAAGCCACAGTTAGTTAAACTTTGTGCAGATGTGAAGAGGGCTGTTAATGCCAAAAAAAGGTATTAGTTATGACATGCACTATTTGACAGCCTGTTTTAGAATGAGGGTAGTTAGTACTGCTCTTCTCTCTTGCTGTTTCTTTTTCTCTGATACTGTTTTTGTTGGGAGAATAGACTAGTTTATTTTAATTTTTTTAGAATCCTGAAAAAAATGAAGAGGATGTCAAAGCACAAATTGTTAAAGTTGTGGACAAGTTTGAGGAAGACAGTGAGGAAATGGAAGAAAATCCAGATCTGCTTTCAGAGGCAGATGTAGATGCAGAAGTGAGACCCTCCAATGAAGAGAGTTTGGAATCCAGGTCTAATGTTAAACAGGGGGATCATGTCTCTGATACTGATAGTGAAAGCTCTGTCCCGGAATCTAAGCTGGAAAACCAGCAGGAACTTGATGAGGAAGAGGATGAAGAAATAAAGCGTTACATCTTGGAAAAGATTGAAGAAGCCAACAAACTGCTGGAGAATCAGGCTCCTGTGGATCAGAACAGAGAGCGGAAATTAAAATTTAAGGATAAGTTGGTGGACCTTGAAGTTCCTCCTCTAGAAGATGCTGAGGTTTGTAAAACTGATGTTGTGAGAGGAGATGATGTTTCAAATAAGCTATCTCGATTGCATATTTCTAATGAAATGGGACAGGAAAGCACATCACTTTCACCATGTGCTGGAAAGGATGAGGAAAAGAAGGATGGTAAAATCCTAGTGGAAAAAGATGGCAAGTTTGAACTCTTAAGTTTACGTGATATTGAAAGCCAGGGCTTTTTGCCCCCTATAAGTGTTTCTTTTACTGATATTAAAACTCAACATATGTCTCCAAAGACTTCACACTACAGTCCTTTTGGCACTGTCTCTGGAATGAAGGAAGTACCTCCAGTAAGACCAGGAGCACATTCTTTTTCTCCTGGTGGAGAAGGGTGTGTGTATTTCCCTAAGCCTCCGTCTAACCCTAAGCGTCGTCCAAATTCTGCTATCAATGCTGCAAGAGGTCTGGGAAGACAGAAGACTCCACAGAGAGTGCAGTCTGCCAATATGCCTGTGAGAAGCTCCACTTACTGCCTTTCCCCCAGACAAAAAGAATTGCGGAAGCAGTTAGAACAAAGGAAGGAAAAAGTGAGGAAAGAGGTAAAGATATAGAGGCAACAGGTAGATCATAGTGACCATCCTGTATGTTTCCATTACAAAAGAGGCAGCAATAACAATCACAATTACTAGTATCGTTATTCTCTGGAGTCTGTACAGAATCTCTCAAAACTCCTTTCTTTAAAAGAAAAAAAACTCCACTGAATGGCATAGGATCATGCCTTAGTTATAGGAAAAATTAAGCAATTATTTAATATAACCTTCATAAATAGGCTGCCTTCTGCTATATTGTACTTATTGCTTTTGCTTATTGACTCTCTTTCTACCTAGGTTCCATTACAGGCCCACTGTTTACTGGAACATAGCGCATGGTATCGCATCTCCGCAGATGACACTGCAATGCAGGAAGTTAACATTAACCACAGAATGCAGATGCAGATTTGGGTGCTCATGAAGTATGTAATAGGCAGTTGTCATCTGGGAGAGTGTTCATTCATAAAATAAGATTTACACAGGAGAATGACCGTGAGAACTATGAACAAAGTAGGGTGTGTTTAACATGTATGGAAGATACAGCTGACTTCCAAAGTGGCATGCCTTATTGCTTGCATAAGGTGCATGCAGCTGAAGTCACATTGACCGATAATATAACTGGATACTTTTTTCATGTAAAGGGAGGGTGAGTGTTGTTAGTTTTCTCAGTGAGTTTGTTGTGAAGTAGGCTATTTTCTCCTTTTTCTGTTAATGGATATGACTTTTCCTTCTGATTTGGTTTTACCTGGGCTCGACACAGAGGACAAAAAGAAGAAAATATGCCCAGTACTGAGGTTATTCTTCTTGTATCTATAAAGGGCAATAATTTAAAAGAAAAAAAAATCTATTTTAGAAAAACAAATCAGTATCTTATGCATTACTAGGAAAAACACTCTTTTAATTATTTCTTTGCTTCTTATTGAGAAAAAAAAATAATATAGTGAGTCCGCCACTGACATCTGTAACGGGAACTTCAGAAATCTTTACCAGAAATTGTAAAATCTTAAGATGTTTTGCTTCACTTTGTGTTACGATGATACAATTGCAAAAAGGTAGCTTACTATGTATGTTACTCTCTAAAAAGAGCATGGAAGCATCTACATTTTTCTGTGTCATAACGTTCTAAGTAAGCTGGCTAAGTGGCTTCAAAGTGGCTTTCTACTCCTGGCAATAGGTCTAGTCTGCTTTATTTGAAAAATGTGCTGAGGCTTAGCTCAGTAACAAGAGGTAGGACATGTAGAGAGTTACTGATGTGTTTTCTTTGTACACACCAGACTAGATCTCTTGACACCATACTCTGCATATTTAAAGTACAAGGTAGAGTGGTGGAGGTAGGGAGGGTTATTTTGCTAACAATGTGTGCTAAATCTCTTCCTCTATTGGCTGACTTATGAAAAGGTAAGAATATATTACCTTTTTTCTTCACTCTTGAATGGAGTTCTTCCATTCTGTGATGGATTTCACGGGCATGAAACATTTCTTGACGTTATTGGAATCCATCTGCTTTATCTTGGTGTTTCTTTCATTTCAGTAAATTACAAACTGTAAATTTGGAGGATAATCTGAAAGTTGTGTGTAGGTGGGAGGAACCTTCTGTTCAACAAGACAAATAGATTGAACAAGAAGATGAAAAAGAAGAATAGATTTCTCCAAGTGTTGAAATCAGTGGGGATTGTGGCTTGTTTTTCAAAGAGAATCAAAACCTGGTAAAATGTCCTCATCAGCTTTCTGAAGTGTTATTTGAAAACGTTTCTCCTCCTTGTAGATTCTTGTCATTAGCTAAAATGTGATTAATATTTACAAAAAACTTTTATCAAATTTGTAAAAATCAGTTCATTTCGTAAACTAGAAAAAAAGCGTTAAGCTATTATTACTCCTTAAGTAAATACATTACAACTTCATGTCCAGAAAAAAATCCTTATTTATCAGGTAGTGCCTGCAGTCCATAGGTAGTTAAATATCCTTTAGGCTTTAGTGGTCCATCAAGCCTGAGAGTTGCATTTGTTTATCAGTTTAAACTGATTTTAAGCCAATCACAGCTATTGGGCAGGCCTAATTTTAAGTCTTCACCTGATGTATCATGAAAATGGAGGCAATCACAGAAAGGGTTAGACTGAAAGTATCTGAATGTAACATGAACCACAGAAGTGCTCACACTCGTTTCTTTCCTAAAAGTAGTATCAACTATGATTCAGTCTTTGAGTATTCCTATTTCATCAGTATTTTTGTGTCTCTGTCATGTAATTCAAGTGGCTTATTTATTGTCTATGAAGGTCTTTCCAGATTAAGATGTTTCTCTTAAAAACTAAGTTTATTCACTCTTCATTCCATTCAAGGAAGAAGAAAGGAAGAGAGAACAAGAAGAACAGAAGAAAAGAGAGAATGAGATGGTTTTTAAAGCTTGGTTACAGAAGAAGAAAGAACAAGTGCAAGAAGAAAAGCGAATTCGTCGTGCAAAGGAGCTAGAAGACTTGAACAGCAAAGTAAGATCTCCCTAATGTAAGACTAGGATCTACAGTGCTCTGGCTAGATAGGCAAACCAAATTCTAAGCCTGTGTTCTTAGCTAAGCGTATGAAAATTTACAGTGATAGGAAATGTCTTGGTTACATTGTTTTCAGTGAAGAGCTTGATTGCCTTGCATGTTTGTGGGATTGTTCTGCTTGGCAGGGTGGCTTGTGTTGTAGAAGCTGTGTAATAGCTATAAATAATATAGCTGCATAATAGCTATAAACTTAATAGCTATAACTTGATAAACTATAAATCTATAACTATATAATAGCTATAAACTTAATAGCTATAATATCACAGGAGATGCAGTGAACAAGCAGCCAGAAAACCTTTTGAAGTGTATTCCTTGCCATCAGAACTTGCTGGCAAGCAGTTAAAGCATGTGACTTGACCAAAACCTGAAGATTCAGATGCTCTGTTCTAAAGTTCCTCTGCCTTGCAATGATGGGCTTGGAAAGCTAAATTCAGTATTTTTAAAAACATACTGCTTTGAATGCTTGCTCATGTATATATTCCATGCCAGATTTAGCATATGCTTTAGTTTGCTTAGAAAGTATGTTTCATGGATGGGAGATACCATCAGAGTTCAATAAATTATTATAATGTGATTAATATAAAGGTCATTTAATGATAAGCCTTGTGTATGTATCTGTTGGGTTTTTTTTAAATAGGAGAGGACCAGGAATCCAGAAGAAGCCTACAATCTATGGCTGAAAAAAAAGCACCAAGAACACATGAAAAAAAAACAGATAGAAATTTTGAGACGCCAAGCTGAGGGAGTTGCCTTTTTTCCAAGAACAGAGGAAAGCAACAGAGCCTTTAAAGAGTGAGTAGGGTCATTCCTGGGGAATTATATTTGAAAACTTTGTAGTCTTATCAACTTAAGACTGTAGTCATGTTATGGTTCATCTTTACTGCTGAAGTCCTTATTGGTTTGTTTTTTTGGTTTTTGTTTTGTTTTGGGTTTTTGCATGAATATGCCCTCATAAACTTACACTGTAGCAAAAATACATCAGTTCCTTGATATTGTTTGTTCACTGTTGTGAAATTACTTGTCAGAACCTGCACTGAAATAGTAAAGTGCTTCTGCTGAAAAAGGAAGATCCAATAAAATTAATTTTTTTTTTCTCAAGGCCATAAGTTGAATCAGCTCAACAAAAAAGGGGAGATGTAAAGGTGGGTGCAGAAGCAGGGGAATTGGGATGGAAAAGCAGTGCTTCCCTTGTTTAGGAGTGGCAGGCTTTTAGAGAGGCTCAGCCATGACATTTAAGTTTATCCTACAGGACAAGGTGACTCTGGTTAAATGGGGGCAAGTCTCCTTTGATTGGATGATGTAAAACTTTCACTTGCAACTGTCACTACTTCTAGTCTTGTTTTTTTTGTCTCTACAGATGGCTAAAAAGAAAGAGAGAAGAAAAACGAGCTGAAGAACTAGCTTCTAAAGAGAGACTAAGGCAGCTTAGATTAGAAGCCAGAAGAGCAAAACAGATGCAGAACATCCACTGCATTAGTTCAGAGCCTAAATCCTTTCGCTTCACAAACCATTACAGTTGAAAGTTTGATGTAACCCCAGAGTTCTTGGTGGCAATCCTTTTAATTTTCATGGCTTGGCCTTTCGCTTTTTACAGCTACTGACTTTTTGTGGTATTTTTAAAGCTTTCAGACAAGTTTAACAATTCCCTTCACTGACAATGATTTTACAAATATTGTTGAAAAGCCTGCTTTTATGTATAACTCAGGGATCTTCTTGGGTTGACCAAATCTAAATGAGTGTGAGATCTATATCCAAGGGTGGCAAACGCAGTTCCTGTCTTTAAAAGGTACTTTATACTCAGCTCCACTTGAAGTCCTGGATGCAGGCTATTATATAAAATGTTGAATTTTTGCTGGATTAATATTGCTGTTTGCTGCAATATTAATATATTGCTGCTTGTGATGAAGACTGTACAAGGTGTTATGTTATTGGAAAATGCTGTTTCTTGTACTGCTTTCTATTGATGTGTTGACCAGCTGTTAGTTCTGGCTAGACCAGAGGACTATTTTATTTTGGTTCAGGGAAAGTGGCCACTCGAAGTCTAACATGTATGTGAACGTGCAGTAGTTTCAGAAACTTATTTCTGTGAGTCATATTTGATAGTTTCATATTCAATGAAATTAAAAGGTTATATGAATTATGACCTTAATATCAAGGAATCTGGATTCCTTGTATACATGTCCATGTTTGTTAATTATAATAAACTACATCTCCTTACCCAGGTAAATTATGACCTCTTGTCAGAGAACATGCTGAAGTCACTCTCAAAATCCTAAAGTTAGCAGAAGATGAAAAACATTCTGTCAAGTTATGTATCCAACAGATTCCATGATTTGGCATTGTTCTTACTTATTTCCCACATTCAAAGTATTTTCTGGAAGTACTGTAACAGACAGAAGTGTAGCAGATGCAAAGCAAATTTGCCACTAGTATTTTTCTCTTACCCTTCTGGAGATATTTACAGGCATATTGAGAGTACTAATGTTTGGTGAGAAGGTGCTGTGTTGCAGCTTTTAGCAGTATAGAGAAAGGGCACAGATGTGAAATGAAATTTTCACATGCTCATAAGGAACATGATTAACAGGTGCCTTCCTCCTTCCTTGCCCAAGGGCAAGAAATGCTTCTTGTATCTAGGAAGCAATGCAGGGGGAAAGTTTGCCAAGGTTCATAGCATCTCCCTAATTGTAATAAGCTACAAAAGAAGTGTTTCTTGGTTCATTACCTCAGACCAGTAGAGTGAAGGGTTTTACAGTTCTATGTTCATTTTATGCTGCAGAGAAAACAGGGTCAGAAATACAGCTATATTAAATCCAAAACTGCAATTCAAGAGCAAACAAAAAGTTTATTGTAGTTTTCTTCATGCAAACCAAAGCGTGGTCAGGAACAGCAAGAACTTGCACCATATTCTGATCATGGTATGAGAGTCAAGGAAAACGGGGTAAAAGCAACCCTTTCAGAAGCCTTTCCCCAAACTAGACAGCTACATATGGGAGTGAAACTGAAAAATTAAAATGCACGTTTGCACCCTCCTACCTTTCCTCTTTACATTTGCAACTTAAATAGGCTTCTTTGTATTTAGCAGGCTTCTTTGTATTTCTGCTAAAATTTCTCTTTGAATATCAATATTATAAAACCATCCAGGTAAAAAAAAAATATACATTTTTTTACTGGTACTTGTGCAAACTTAGTGCTTATCTTCAGTGTCCCGTAACACCCAGGAAGACCTTGGGCAAGGACTGAGTTCTAATGCTTGGTCAGGTTTCAACACTATGTATAGAAGCAGGTATATCAGTGTCTGTGCAGAGGATCAGCTATGCAACAGCTTCACTCTAGAAGCTGAAATAGATGGAAGAAACATTATTTTAGCTTTATGGAACACAAGAATAATCTCACCCTGTACAGTTTTCCAGAAACCATTTAAAAGGAGTTACTATTTATATATTATAGCTAGAGTTCATTCAAGCTCTTTCCCCATCTTGCCAGGAGATGTGTATGCTTTTACTTTCAGAACTTACAGCTATGAAGAATAATTGCACGTATTCCTTTTTATTACTAAATTTAAAAGGCTGAACATAGCCAAGGTGATAAACTGTCCCCAAGTCTAAGACTGAAAAAAAAGCACAGAGCTAATGATTTTCCGTTGCCTTTTTTTTTTTTCCCTTTTAAAATATAATCCATCAGTACTTCATTTACTTTGGTCTCCCTCTGAAGAGAAACTCATTGAGATTTGCTAATAAGACAGTAAGCCTTAAATAGTCAAGGGCATCTTAATGCTCTACAAATTGGACCAGCTTAACATTTTTGGTCTTGCTTCTGTAGAAGAAAATAAGTAGCTTTCCAGACTGAAAAGCAGAAGTATCCCAGAGATTAAGGAAATCCACTCAGTCCCTAACTTCAAGAGGCAGAGAAGCAGAAAGTGCGTATTTTCCAAGGTTAAACCCACCCATTATGGAAAGAAATAGGAAACAGGGAAGGCTGCTGAACACCAACTAGTGTAATTCTTCAGAAAGAGTGCATGCTCAGTTGCATTGGCTGTTTTTAAAGGGCTATTAGCTCTCCTTGACACTGATTGCAACAATTGAAAGTTATATCTTCATATCTTGTATATGGGTGAAACCTTCCAATACTCTTCTTTGTGGAAAGAAAGGAGGATGGAGAGGTCTCAGAAAAAGAAACTTCTGTTGATGTTTCTGTACATGCAGCTGGATCCAGTACATGTAGCACCTAAGGATGGAAAAGTTGAGAATGAAAATATATCTATTAAGGTTAATGGGGTTTATCCTTCTCTAACTGCTAGGAAGGATTTCTGCTTGAAAACAAGGTTTTTCCAGTTGAAAACTAGATATTCATCTATCAAGATCCGCAATATAAAGACATTAAGTACTGCTTATAAATTAGTAACATCCATCAGAAATCCAAGGTTTGATTTTATTGAGAATAAAAAAAAAATCAAATCTAATCTTTTCAGCAGAGTTGAGCAAAATCAGACAACACAGTTAACTAGGCCTCCTGGTGCTCAACTATTATTCAGCTGCTTACAGACCAAATGGTTAATCTAGTTTTCTATTTAAACATCAAGCCTCTTGAAGTGAAACTATCTTGAAAGATAATCATATAGCTTCTCTGTGTTTCCACCCACTTTCAACAGAACTGGTTTTTAGGGCAACAGAAATTACTGCTGAAGTGTTATGACTTATTCCTATCTGAACTAGGTTTCTTCTACTCAGCGTTTAAACTCAAGTATTTTCAGTTGGCTTCCCCCAACACACTAACTGAACAAATTTTGACTCAGTTATTTTTGGTGCTAGGGACAGAGAAGGAAACAGTATGTATCATAATATTATTTATGTTGTTCTGCTTATTCCAGTTTTGTGGGTTTTCTTGTTGTTGTTGTTTGGAGGGATTTGAGGAGGTTGTCCTTTTTTTTTTTTTAATGAGGGAAACAGAACTATTCAGTGGGTTTCCTCTGCATATAGTTTTTTAAAAAAGTCAAGATTAAGTAGTTAACACAAAGCAAGGTGTTTCTTTCTGGAAAGAACACTGTGCTGACAGACTGAGATGTATGAAGGGTTCTCACCATTTCAGCCATTTTCTCAGCAGGGGTATTGCAAAACTCTACAGCTGCTGAAGTCTTTTTTGGACTGTTTGCGCCAACATTTCCAAGAAGATGCGAGCTTACAGCTTTAGCTAACTTACAATTCACAGCTGCTAGCTCTGTTGTAGTGTAAGGTTGGGCACTAGGATAGTATGTCTGTTGCCTCCCCCATTGAAGAGACACCATCAGCTCCTCCAGCAGCCTGTGCAAAAAGAAAAAAAAGCACTATTAGTTGTTTTTGTACTGTATACTGTCAGCACACAGGAATTGTCCCTTCCCAACACTTACTGCACAAGCTAAATGTTAACAAAAAATGGAAAAACATGTTTAAAAACAAGGAGACAAACAGGGTATTCTCCAAGGCAAGGCCTCACCAACACAGTATTTTAACACTGGTAAAACTTATTTGACATCTGGCAGGATAAGCACTAAAAAGTCAATGTGGGTAGAAGAATCTGAATGTTTTGAAGAGGACAGAAGAGACTTGAAGTCAAGACAGTAAGTGATTAAACAGAGAAAGCCCGAGGGTATGAGGTATGCCGGTTCTACAGTATATTACCCCTAAGAGCTCACACCTCCAGGGAATGAAGAAAGAATTAATGCTACTTTGGCTCTTTCAGCTCTGAGACTGAAAAGTGACCGTACTATCCATCAGCATAACTGATTTTTGTTTACTATCACTGGAACAGGGGAAAGTTATTTGATTCTTCTCTGGTCTAGCATAAACTGACAGAAATTAAAAGTTGGCACAGAAGTAGTGTGGATTAGAAAAATCATACTTCTTTGTATCAATCATCTCTTGACGGAACTGATCACGTTCATTCAGCAAATCCTGGATTGCACTTTGTGCATCCCTGGTTTGACGCTGAAGAATTGCTCTGGTATTGGTTAGCTCATCAGCCATAACCCTGCAAAAGAAATCTCCAATCAGTAGTGTAAGTGAGCAGTTTGAAAGTCACCTTTATTCTACTACAGACTGTAACAAAGGACTTATTCTACTACAGACTGTAACAAAGGACTTATTAAAAGCAATTTCAGTTCAACTACAATCAACACAAGTGCAAGATTATGTTTTGACTTGCTGTGTTTAAACAATCTTATGTCACTTAATGTAAGTCCAGTAACAGACATTTTAAAAAGCCTTGGGTAAAGTGACCATGGTGGACAAGAATCCTGAGAGATAAAAGCTAAATACATTTTGTTTTACTAACACAGTTCTCACAAGTATGCTGTAATCACATCTTTTCATATTCATTTCTAAAGATGACCGCCATGGCTACAGACTGCATTCATCTTTGCCTTTCTCAGGGGCAAGAACTAGATGTTATATGTGCCAGATATTTGTAGCCCTTGAATGCTTATGAGACAACTGTTGTCATATTTTGCTATGCCATGAGACTTGGCACAGACCCGTCAAGCAGGTGTTCCAAATACCTGAGATACTGTAAATGCAAAAACCAGAATTACATTTAAACAACAACCAGGTAGAAATCTGAGATCGCAATGAACCAGAATTTACAATATCAAAAGGCGTTACTCTAAGCGCATCACCATACTGACCTTCCTAGAACAGACCTGCATCTCTTATCTCAGAACTCCTCTTACTGCTAAAGAAACAAGTTAGGATGGTAACACTTTCCTAGCTAGGGCTGTCACAAGTTCTTACATTCACTCAATATGTGGAAACTTCTTAAGACCAGCAAACTAACTGTAATCTATTACTATTTCCTTCAAGCAGTAAAACCTTTTGCAAGGTTTTACTAATACGCATTAAGCATCATGATTAAAATTCTGTTAGTTATATCCAAGTACCGTAAAAGATTAAAAATCCTAGAACACCTTTCGCGTATCTTGCAAGACAACTACACTTGGCAAGTTAAAAAGTCTAATCCATTGTCAAATGACATTTTGACATTCAGACCAGCTTAAGATTTGCTCCCGACTTTTGCTACCCATTATTCTATGTTTATAGAACTAACAGTAGGGTTCTGAGCAGTAACATAATCAGTGTTTAATGAAAAGGTGCCCCTACTCTTTTTTTCCATACTAAGCTGCCCTTCCCAGTCCTTGTAAGCACAGTTCTTAACCAAATCCACTTCTTTACAAACTGATTATTGTATCATACTGGGGGATGGGGATGAAAGCTGATTACCTTTAAGTCAAGACAGCTCTTCTGGAGACATTTTTAAACCTTAAACTGCACACAGTCTGCCAGAATTAAGAACTTCTTTTGCTACGTTGACAAGAACTGTGGTTAAGATTTTAGGAGGTTTAGGACCCTCTGTATTACCTTGAAAAGCAAACTATTCTGATTTACCTGGAGCTTGCTTACTTTGTACCTTTTCTGTATACTCAAACCTCATAATAGGTGTTAGTACAGCTTCTGTGGCTGTCTTCTGCACATTTAGGCACACTCCCAGGTATTGCAATGGGCAGATGTAATAAAAGACTGAAGGAGAACGCTGTTATACTACCTCTGTGATGGAATACCTGCTTGCTAGAAATTTGCTTCGCCACACATCACACTGTATAGACATGCGCTCTAATTGTTCAGACAACTGAGACATATTCCGTCCTAGCACTTCATTTTCTAGGATTAGCTGATTTTTCTCACGAGCCATCCGTTCAAAGTGATACTGCAGATCATCCCCAACAGAAGCAACAAGTAATTTCTTCAGCTCCCGATTCACCTAGAATTAGACCAGACTGTCTTGTAATTGTCAATATAGAATGAAACATCTCCTACTTCCAGAATGCAGTGCAAACTGTTGCACACTGCTAACAATAAATTTCCCCTCTTTCCAGAACAGGACACATCCAATGTGGAGTATATTAAGCTTTACAATCCACTCCAGTGAGCACAAGCATTTGAGACTAATGCACATTTAGTACATTCTGGTTTAAATTTTAACAGAGGCCAAAGAGGCAGAATGAAAGAGTTGGGGTTGTTCAGCCTGAAGAAGAGAAGGCTCCGAGGAGACTTAATAGCAGCCTTCCAGTACCTGAGGAGAGATGAGGAGGCACTCTGTATCAGGGAATGTAGTGATAGGATGAGGGGTAACAGTTATAAGCTGAAAGAGGGTAGATTTAGACTAGACATTAGGAAGAAATTTTTCACTGTGAGGATGGCAAGACACTGGAACAGGTTGCCCAGGGAAGCTGTGGATGCCCCATCCCTGGAGGTGTTCAAGGCCAGGCTGGATGAGGCTTTGAGCAACCTGGTCTAGTGGAGGGTCTCCCTGTCCATGGCAGGGGGGTTGGAACCTGATGATCTTTAAGGTCCTTTCCAATCCAAACCATTCTATAATTCTATAAAGCTTGCTACCAGAAACAAAGTTTCAGTAGCATTCAAGTCCTGAATCAGTAAGATAACAAAGGATTAGACAAGACATCTGCAGATTACACTATGCATAAAACTGTAGTCACCCCTTCTATGGCATAACATTTTTCACTTAGCGGTTGAGCTGAGGAGCAACATCTTTCCTCTTAAAAGATCCATTTCCCTGCAGCCTTCTAGTGTGTTTCTCCCACCTTCAAGCCTTTGATACTTTCACCTGTTGTCACAGCAGCAGCACTGGATTACTTAGATGTACTTCTACTTTGTGTATTAACTGATAAACTCAAAAGGGAAACTATTTGTTTCAAGGCTAGAGTGTCATAGCAGTTCTCTTTGGTCACATTCAAAAACTGCTTATATAAACCAAAGCAGCTCAGCTGTGTGAGAGAAAATACCTTTCCTTTCTTACCTCTGTCTGTATACGCAGCTGATTAGAGAGACCTTCTTTATCCTGTAACAACCGCTTTTCAGAATTCTTGAGCTTTTCAATTGCATTTTTCAGCTCTATCTGTTCTTTCTTGGGACCTGCGGCTCTATCTGACTGATGGAAAGTGTCTCCTTTATGTCCCACTGATTTATCTACCTTAGCATTTTTAGTTGGAACAACATGGCTGATGGCTGCTTTGGGGACTAATATACGAATAGCTTCAATCTCCACTGATTTATCAGCATGTACTTTCCCTAGCTGCAGAACTCCGGGACTCAAGGAAGAGACTGTATTTTTATGTGGGCTGTGGTGGATGTGATGGTTTGTAGTGTTGGCTCCAGTGAGTGCTTCCACTGATTCAGCTGTCTGCTCTGTTTCCATGCCATCTCCAGGTCCTCGGATAGGTGATGAGGCATCATCAACTAAAATTTTAAAAAAGCAGAGGAAAAATTGACCACCTTTCCCTTTGTTATAGTCTCATTGTAACTCTTCACTTAATTTCTGTACTTCAAAGTTACAGATTTTAATTGCAAACTGCATGTGTAAAGTAGTTGTTTGCAGCAAAAATTATCAAATGCAAGTTAGAAAAGTCCTTACTCAAGTGTGTGTTGCTCATTAATACTACTAGTACAAGACACAAACATTGATCTGAATTGTATAGGAGCAGGAAATTTAGATTAATACAAGATTAGGTAGATGCAGACATGAAAAGGAACTAATGAGGAGAAAACTCTTGACAATATTACTCATTGATTTAAAAAATTAGGTTTTGGGAGCTGACAGAATCAGAGCAGTCGCATTTCAAAAGCAATAATTAAATTAAAAGCAGCTATTTGCTACATAGTTACTAACACCTAAGAAGTTTAGCAGACTTTTAAGTACTATCTACCATTTGTTTTAATTGCCCAAGTGAAGGTTTAAGAAAGGCCAACAAGACAGTTCTGCTTCATTTCTAATCAGTAGACCCTGGTATTCCCGGTAATACCACATTCTGCTCTGAATTCCCCAATGTGCATGGTAATGTTTACTGAAATTCATTTTACTTCAGTTGACTAAGTTTTCAGCTGATTTAAATATTATTACACTAAAGCTTCCTCACAAAGGGTGAAAGCAAGAAAGCTTCTTAGAGCATAGCTATACATACTACTTTTTTTCCTCATCCTGCAGGCAGTTATGTGAGCCTGCATCCTCTAAATAATGAATTTAAAAAACGCTGTAGTAGTGCCATTATATTGCCCTACTTTCAAGTGGTCTGAATCAGTACCAACAGGTTCTAAAACCTAGAGGATGACTGACAGACAAGCGTACAGACAGATGACAGCAAGTGACAAACTTGGTTTTTGATACATATTCAATTAATTGTTCCATTCAGGAAGCTCTGTTTTTCACTGCAATAATGAAGTCACATAACTACTTCCTAATAGCTGCACAAAAGGAGTAAGTTTAAACGAATGGAGCCTGGCATACAGTGTAACTGGTCTTTAGAATTCAGGTCACAGTACTTTTAATCCAGTCTGCTCAGATATCATGCGAACCACCTACCTTTTTCTAGAGAAGTCATTTTCTCTTTAGCAGTCAGCTCTTCCTAACTACAGAAGTCTGAGGAGTAAAGGAGAAGGTGGGGGAGAAATATAAATCTTTAGCAAGGTAACAGTGACAAGTAATTTTGGATTACCCTTTTTTCTAGTACAACCTGTAAACTCCAGTTCAGTAGCACACTGAAAAAAACACACCAAAACAAAGGAAAAAATTCAAAATGATAAACACACCAGAACCCAGAGTTAAAAGAAGGCCTATGAAATTTCTGGCACTTGGTTCTTCTTTTACTAAAAGCTGGACTTCAGCTCCTGTCTCCTCCGGCTCCAGTTTCCATTCCTCTAATTTCTTTTTCTGGTCTTCCTCCTGTTTTCAATAAACCCTCATCTTACCCTTTAGAACTCTGTAACACTCCCAGAGTACAACTGCATGGCTGTGCACAGATAACCCAAAATCATCACAGAACCACAAGAAAGGGAAGTCTCACACTCTGCTTAAAGGAACCAAGAGGCAAGGATGAAATGATGGCAACTGCACAGTTGCATAATTGCTTTAGTCCTGCTTGCTAATACAACTTTTTTTAACAGAGCCAATTCCCAGCCAAGGCAGGAATCAGTGCCCTGAGTGGCTCCACATGCTTAGTTTAAGTTAACAGTAAAACTTTATCCACAGTTTGGCCCAAACTACCATCCTGGCCATCTCCTCTCTTATCCACCAATGCAATGCACCACTGCCTCCTCCTCCATCCACAGGTCCATCTGTTCTCAACTCCCCAGGCCACTTGCCTCGCTTTTCTAGGTTCTATCACTAACTAAATTAGTTTGAGATCAGTATATCCCTGGGTTTGTGGGTTTTTGTTTTTCTTTCAGTTCTCCCTATTATTCAAGGGAGCTCTCCCAAAGCCCTTGCTCCTCTCCTTATACCACTAACTCAAAATGCTTAACTACAACTTTGACTTCCATTGCTACAGCTCTCTACCCTGAAAAGATAATGGTAGCAGTGAACACACTACCGCCAGCTTTCCAGATTCATGACTTGCTTTGGGGAAGGTAGGTTTATCTTTTGCGATGACCAGGAGATAGAAGAAACGACTTTCCCTTCTTGAGCTTTCTCAAACTATACATACAGGAACATCTGGCTATCTGTTGTTTCTCCAGCTGGAGTTATGTTTTTGCTCATTTAATACCATGATGCGTTAATCACTACTGTTTGTTCTTTTTTGACTGAGGATCTCCAGTTCTCTGAAGAAAATCAGGATGATGAAAGCATAGCTGCTCAGATACAGGCAAGAATACCCAACAACAGACTGATAATGACCATTTGGTCTTAGATGCTTCATCTGAGACCACCTGCTGATGATCCTGCTCCTTCAGTGTTCATGCTATAATACTGTTTTTACTGTCCTGTTACTTTCAAAGTCTCATTGTAAGCCTCTGCAAACATCTCCCTTCTATTGCATTCCAATAGGTAAAACCCCTTCACGGGTTGAATCGCTAACCGCTACATTCCTCAGCTAACGCCGTGCGCTGTAGAACGCCACACAGAGGACAAACGCAAGGAAATCCTGTATTAACGCGGCTGAGTCACAACAGCCTCGGAAAACCACCACCGAGCCAGCCCCAGACACCCAGCCCCCGCCGCGCTTCGGCTACCAGCGGCGAGGAGGTGCTCCCCTCTCACCTCCGCCCCGCAGCTTGCCGGTCAGCGGGAGTTGGACATTACCCACCGCTCCGGAAAAGAAGTTTCTCACTCTACGGCGGTATTGGCCAACACAGACCCAGTCGTTCCCCGCCCGCCTCAGCGCCCCGCGGGGCCAGCCCCAGCCGCTCTCGGGCTCCGGCCCTGCTGCCACCAGGCCGGCCGCAAACCCTGGCCACCCCAAACCCCCTGCCCCCAGAGACCGAGCCGACCCCCGGTCTGGAGAGAGGGCCCCCCCGCGGGGAGGGCGGTGGTGCCACGAGAACGTTACCGGAGCACGCAGCAGCACTACTGCAATGGAACCTCCGACCGCCACAACGGCCATCCCCCCCTCCCTCCAACTTCCGCTTCCTGCGGCAAGCGGTGCCCTCCCGTGTGACGTCCGCCCAATCACTGGGCAGCGCGCGGGGGCGGGGCTTCGGTTGCCAGGGCGCGGCTTGGAGTGGCGTCACGTCGCGCTCGCGGTAGCAGAGTGAGGTGGGCCGCCCGCCGCCGCTATCGCCATGGTGAGCGCTGCTGGGGAACGAGTGGGGTCAGGGCTGCGGCGGGCGGGGGTCAGCGGTGGCGGCGACAGCTCTGCGCCGCGGTGCGGGTCCCCCTTCCGCAGGGCGGCTGCTGGGGCGGGGGCGGTGGGATGAAGTTCAGCCCCGGGGCAGTTGGTGCCGAGCTACCGGAGTAACGGCCGTAGGGCCCACCCTGGCCTCTCCTCGGGGGCCGCGCCCCGGTTCCCAGGCGGCGCGAGCTGGGGCGGGGAGTGCCGCCGCTGTCCCCCGTCTACCCGCCCGGCCCGGGGGGGGGTTGGCCCGGCCCTTCCGCCCCGCCTCCGGTGAGCGGTGGTGTGAGGGGTGGGAAGCGGGTGCTTCTAAAGGGCCGTTAGGTCTCGTTGATCCCCCTGGGAGGGTGCTGGCGCGTCCGAGCCGCCCTGGAGTGGGAACAGGCGAGTTCGGGAACTCCTGAGGGACCCAGCGGGAAGGCAGCGGGCGAGTTTTAAGACGGGAATACGTTTCAGGTGCGACAGCCCTTATTCTTGCCTGGATCTTCTGTTTATCAATTACAAGGAAGATGGCAGGATGTCTTTACAGGGGCACTAATGAAAAAACGGTTTGCACTGATAAAACAACTGACCGAGTCCCCTTTGCCGAAGGTAGTATGCAAAAACCAGTGTTGCAAAGCTGATTAAAACCCAACGACTTTTAATCGAATTTTGTACTCAAACATGTATGCAAGATACCTGTAAGAGCCTGGCTGATGCACCTGCTAGCATGCTCAGCTTTAAATGCCTGCTTCAAGCAGCTCAGATTTGCCCCAGCTCCTCCAGCCTCTGTAGCAGCTTTTTTTGCACCTTCCTTTCAGAACACAAACTCAGGATTAGTGCTTGCTACTTAAGTAGGAATGCTGCTGTTCATTTTCAAATACAGAGGTTACAGGTCTTTTGTTTAATCCAGGCAAAATTATAATTTTCAATTCCCATGTTGACTTTATTCATGTCAAGCAGAAGTCCTGCTTTGTGAGTTCACGCAGATGTCACTTAGGTAAAACATTCGCTTTGTTGCAGTTGACTGTCACTATGAGCATGATGTATTTCTAACTTCCCTTTATTTCTCAGGTGACACCAAGTTAGCTGATTTATTAAAGTGGTGTCGAATCTTACAGCAGTCTTGTAATTTTGACCACAATCTTGAATATGTCTGGAGCTGAGCAGTTCAGCTCACTTCAACAAAAAATTTTACAACTAGTATGTTATACGTTTATTGTTGTTATTATTATTATCATCATCAGTTCATTGGTAAACCCCCCAGAGTAGGGAATATCAACATGGAAATCCTTGGTGTAGACAGGAAAGAAAAATGAGTATTTTTTAAGACGCTTTGATTCATCAGTGGAAGATACTTATTTTGTGTTTTGGAAAATGGATCATAGGAAACAAATCAGCCATTTCTAGAACTTGGCAATAATGAGTCTTGGGTTCCTCATGGTCCAGCATATCATGGTGTAATACAATTTTCATCTGCGGACTTTATAAAGCCATTACAGCTCTTGAGGCAGCTGTGGAATATACCTTGGTTTACAGGAGTTTCATTTGGGGACAAGTAATCTCAACCATACTGGATTAGCTGGTAAAACAGGATAACTTTGGTGAGGAGCTGTCATTCAGAGCTGATGATACTAACAGACAAAACTCTTTCTTGCTAATAGACTTTCCTGAACAAGTGTATGTTTATAAAATAAGTTTTCTTTTAATAATTTTCAAGTTATTTACTTTTTGTTGCAAAACAGTTGCCTTAAAAAAAAAAAAAAACAAAAACCAAAAAAACCCCACTTTTTTAGCTATTCTAGGAAAAGATGCAAAATCTCCCCAAAAGACCCTTTCCTAATGCTAAAAGACTGTAACTTTCCTGTGAGATGTATCTGATTGAGCAAAAGAAAATGTTGTTCCAGGAACTCATTTTGGGTTTGATGCTGCCATCTTTATGACATTACATGCTACATAAAATACCACTTTGCACCTTTATAAGTTGACGGATTTGGAATCTGTGGGATAAATTACCTCCTACTTTGGCCAAGTCTTGGCTATGGCTTGCAGAAGTTGCTGTCTCTCTAAAAGTAATTTTCGGTGCATTGATGGCTCTTCTGACTTATGTGGCTTAAGTAGCTGACAGTATGAGAAGCAAGGTTATTCAGCATTCTCCTGGATAAACTTACTGCTCATGGCTTGGACAGGTGTACTGTTTGGTGGGTAAAAAACTGTCTGGATGGCTGGGCCCCAAGAGTGGTGGTGAATGGAGCTCAATCTGGTTGGTGGCTGGTCGCAAGTGATACTGCCCAGGGCTCTGTATTGAGGCCAGTTCTGTTTAACATCTCTGTCAATGATCTGGATGAGGGGATCAAGTGCACTCAGAAAGTTTGCAGACGACACCAAGTTGGGTGGGAGCGTTGATCTGCTTGAGAGTAGGAAGGCTTTACAGACGGATCTAGACAGGCTGGATTGATGGGCTGAGGCCAACTGTATGAGCCTCAACAAGGCCAAGTGCTGGGTCCTGTGCTTGGGTCACAACAACCCCCTGCAACACTACAGGCTTGGGGAAGCTGGAAAGCTGCCTGGTGGAAAAGGACTTGGAGGTTTTGATTGACAGATGGCTAAATATGAGCCAGCAGTGTGCCCAGGTGTCCAAGAAGGCCAAGAGCATCTTGGCCTTTATCAGAAATAGTGTGGCCATCAGGACTAGGGAAGTGATTGTCCTCCTGTGCTTGGCACTGCTGAGGCTGCATCTTGAATACTGTATTCAGCTCTGGACCCCTCACTACAAGAAAGACATTGAAGTGCTGGAGTGCACCCAAAAAAGAGCAATGAAGCTGGTGAACAATGTAGAGAGCAAGTCTGATGAGAAGCGTCTGAGGGAAGTGTGGTTGTTCTGTCCAGAGAAAAGGAGGCTGAGGAGCGACCTTATTGCTCTCTACAACTGCCTGAAAGTACGTTGATTTAGACTGGATATTAGAGAAAACTTTTTCACCTAAAAGGTTGTCAAGCACTGGAACAGGCTGTCCAGGGAAGCAGTTGAGTCACCATCCCTGGAGGTATTTAAGATGTGTAGATGTGGCATTTAGGAACATGGTTTTAGTAATGGACTTGGTAGTTACAGGTTAATGGTTGGCCTCAATGGTCTTAAGGGTCTTTTCCAACCTAAATGATTATATGATTACCTAATGATAAAATCCCTGCTAAACTCCCTTTATCACCCAGAGTTGTCTCTCGGGATTCTTCAGATTGTAGGTGCAGTTCTTAATAACTTTGACACAGCTGTTCTAATTACATGTTGGGATTTTTTTTATATTGTCAGGAACTGAAGAAATTCAGGAATTACTCAGTGAACCATTACCAGGAGTAAAGAAAAATTGCAACCTTTCCTTTCAGTTGGCAATAAAAAATAATAGGATTTGATGACAGAGCCAGGGGTTATTTAGAGAATTGTTCTAGGCAGATTTGATGTGAATAAAATTTATGCTTAAGAACATTGTGTCAGAGCTCTTAATTTCTTGAAAGCACATCTGGACCCATGTTAATGTGTGAACGCAGTAGATCTATGTAGCCTCTGGAGAAGCTTGGAAAGATGGACCTTTGACCAAGGAGCTGCCACGCTGGTAGTAAGAATCAGAGAACCATCATTTAGGCTGGAGGGGGCCTCCTGGGGCTATCCGGTCCAACTGCCTGCCCAAAACAAATCTAAAGGTTGGGGTGCTCCAGGCCACATCCAGGTGAGTCCTGAACATCTCCAAAGATGGAGATTGCACACCTTCTCTAAGCAGCCTGTTCCAGTGTTTCACCACCCTCTTGGTAATTTTTTTTTCCTAATATATAACTGGAATTTCCCTTGTTACAACTCGTGTCCTTTGTGGTTTTTGCTATCACTGTCCACCTTCAAGAAGACTCTAGCTCCATCTTCTTGGTGTTGTCCTGTCAGATAGCTGTAGGGAAGAGTAAGGTCACCCTCAGCCTTCTCTTCTCCAAGCTGAGCAGGCTTATCTCATGTGTTGTGTTCTCCAGCCCCTGACTGTCTTGCTGACCAGCAGCTAAATACTGAAAACTGAACCTGTTGTATTTTTCAGTTCAATAGTGGCCATTTCATTTAAGCCAAAGGAATAGTGAGCCTCTGAAAGATGTTTTTGGCTGTTCAGTTGAGCATTTTAATGTCAGTTTATAAAAAAAATACGGTGTCCCAGTATATCCAAGGGAGATACGCTGTTAATTGTTAACTGGTGAGAAACAGCAGTAGTAGGGAACACCTGTTGCTGTGAGTCTCGAGTACTTTTTCCATTAACATTGACTAGCTATAATTGTGGCTACCAGGATTAATCACTGAAAGTGATGGAAACCAGAGGCACTGGTTCATAAGCAACATGCCAGGGTCATTCAGTAGCATTTTACGGGTGGAACCCAGTAGTTCTTTCCCAGCCAACAAAATGGAAGGCAAAAATGATGTAAGGTTTGATAAATTAAGTAAATTTTTGTACAGCTGGGCTTTGGAATACAGTGCCATGGCTTATTACTAAGAATGAGAGTGTAGCAAGCATTTCTATGTGTAATGAGAATATCCCTGATCAGATGAGCTCATTCAAAAGGTAGAAATTCTTTTTTTACTCACGCTGATGCCTATAGAGAAATAAGTTTCTAGTATGAGATAAACTGTGAGGTGGCTCTTGCAAGTTGTCCTGGAACGGGCAGCTCTGATATTAATTTAAAACAATATGGCATTGTAATTTTTAGAGGCTGGGTTTTGAAGAAGGCCGTGTGTCTGTGTGTCAGAGGTTTTCCTGTGTGAAAAGACTTTATTGCCTAGGCTGTGGTGATCCATGCTGTATAATGTAGTAATTTCTACCTCCTCTTACAAGGTTACTAATTTTGAGGCATAGTGCATCGGAAGGGAGAGCAAATGAGCTGGTTTCTTACTGATCATTTCAGAAGTTAATCCTTGAGGTTTAAATCAGGTGTTCAACGTGTCTTTGCACACTAGATGGTGCTCCTGTATTTGCAAAGAAGTGGTTTACTCTCGGGATGTGTTCCAGAGAGCCTGTCCCATCTTCTCTGTTTGCGTGGGATACTTCAATCATTTTAACTACCTTAATTATATATAGAAAATAACATTTTTTTTCTGCAGAATATTCTAATGCACTTGGAAAGAGAGCCACATATAAGGGAGTTACACGTGTGGGAAGGGAGGAGATGTATGCATGCCTACTTGAGGCTGTATACCTGTTCATCCACATGAATACATGCACATTTAACTATGATCCTTCACTGAATTTAGTATCCCTCCTATTTTTATCCTTTCTGTATATTCTTTCTGTTACTGTAGTATCTAGGAGCAGGACTGTATTATGCTGTATGTTTTTGAGTTATATAATATCAATGCCATCCTCACCCTGTCTGCTGTTCTCTGTTGTGGCACGCTCTTTGGTAACTGAACCATGGCCTCTAAGTCTGAACATCCCCAAATTACTGGGAGAAGGTGGGCAACTGTGATCTGAATCTCGTTCTTGCAGCTACTGGCATTCTGGACTAGCAGTGGTTTCTGGAGGGGGGAGGCAGAGGCAGTGGGCTGGGCAGCATTAGCAGCCCTTTCTAACTTCTTCCTCAGGTGTCTGGTTCCTATGCTGCAATTAAAGGGTCTGCAGAGGCGGGAAATGAGGATGAACTGAGATGCCTCTGCCAGGTTTTTGGCAAAACCAAGGGGGATTTATAATGCCTAAACAGTATGGATATTTTAGCTATTAAATCTTGCTATCCTTCCATGAAAGGAATGATGATGATTATTCCCGTTTTATAAACGGTAAGTTGGGAAATATAGCCTCCATTTTTAAAACATGCTAAACATCAAATGTGCTAATGCAGGGTGCGGCTGTGAAGGTGGAACTAAGCAACTTGACCAAAACTGTGTAGGGGATTGGTATCTCTTAGTGTCTGCATCCAGCAGAGACCTTCACATTTCTGGGGAATAACGTGGTCTGCTCAAAACTGTGATGTCAAAAGCTCTATTCTCTGGGAGAGAAATAAATTTTTTTTTATTTGTAGAACAAATCTTCATAAGGTGAATCTGTAAAAGCGCATTAGGATCAGCTGATTTTTAATAATATGATTATGCTTACCCACTTTGTTTCCTCTACCTCACAGAAATTTGACAACTTTACTAATGGGAAGCTGTTGAACAGCTTTTATCATGACAACTTCTGTTCACATGTTACTCATCATTAGTCTGTCTTCAGAATAAAGAGTATATGACCATGACATCTGTACTAGCTGGAATTTTGATTCAGTCCAACTATCTTAGAATTAATACTTGACACAATCTGAGAAAAATATTATTTTAACCTCAACATTTGGTTAAACAGTAGTGCAGACAAAACACTTGCTTTAAGTGCCCACAGTAGTGAATAAGAAACTTGTAAGCAGAGTTGTTTGTCTCCTTCATAGGATCATAAATTGGTACTCAACTCTTACAAGCTCTGACTGTTCAAGATAGATGGTGTTAGGAGAATTCACACAAGCTCCTGGATGCTAGTGCTCACAGTATCAGCTGGCTGAGGGACACTCATTTCCATAGCTCTGATTCCAAGGCAACAAACTGGTTCTTGTTAAAAATGCATTTCAGAAGATTGTTATGAGTTGAGATAATCTGCAGATGCTGTAAGCATTATACTACTTTTAAGTGCTGTTGACAGCTTTGGTTCAGGATTTGTAGGTGTTTCCTTTCAAACCTCTACTTCCAGTTCCTTGTTACTTTCTGAAATTTTAACCATTCTGCTTGAAATTTTCCAGATAGATTGTACTAGAGGTTGAAAACTTAATGGAAGACTTGAATAAAAATGTATGGGGAAAAAATGTTGAAAACATTTCCGAATCCCAATTAAAAATTTAAAAAAAAATTGGTGTTCCTCTGAAGAGCTCTAGTTCTGAAAAGGTTGGAAATTGAAAGCTGAAATTTTGCCAGAGGAATGGTCTCTATAAAAGAAGACTACCTTTGAGTATTGCCACCAGTTTTATTTCTGGGATGAGTTTTGAGCCTTTCAAAAATGTTTTTCCTGTAAGTACAATATAGGTTGGATTGTGTAAAGGTACGTGCACAGGTAGCTCACTGGATATGTGGCCCTGTTTCCCTTTCTGGGATCACATGCAGATGCTAACCTCATAGTTCAAAGTTAGAGACCCAACATTCACCAAGTGTCCTGGCAGCCTTTGTTCTGTCACTACTGACTGATTAGGTGCAAAGCACCTAAACTTTTTGCTCAAATGTAATTACCTGATATGACTTGTGTTACAAATGCTGTTCTGAGTGAGGGAACAGCTCTGCTTTCATTAAAATCAGTCAGACTCCTCTTGGGTTAGTGAAGGCAGATAGGCACATGCTGAGTGCTACTGACTACTCTTAGAGAATTACCTGTGATGATGTAATTAAGAGTACAATAATATAACTTATGATCTGCAGCTTTATAAAGTGCATCTTGTAACATGCATTCAATGGTGACATATTCTTCACAGGCCGGTAAACAGCAGTGTGGCATCCTTCATGTGTTTTAGAGAAATTATGTTCCATAATTAGAAAAATAACATGAATCCTGTAACTAAGTACTTAACTATAACATGTAATTGCAGAGGATTGGAGTTAATGGTGGAGGATTTGAATTCTTGGTTCTCTTATATGAGAGACTAGGAAAAAAAAGAATAGGTTACGTTCATCATGCCTACACACTTCATAGGAAGCTTGCAGAATTTACTTAATCTAGTAGTAAAAGAAGATTTCTTGCTTAGTAAATTGACAGAGCAGCCAGATAATTTCACTGATGTGAGATGACATTACGGATTCCTAAATCTGAGAAGAAAAATTGAGGTCTTCAGCCTTTTAGAGCTGTGTTCATCGCAACCCTTGAGCATATGGGGATGATTTACTGAACTGAGATCCCAGTCCACAAGGAGGATTGACCTGGTTGGTGCTACAGAGACAGATGTATCTCCATGTTACTTGGCAACAGGTGGTCCAGGGAGCAATAGCCATATGAACATATGTAGTCCAAAAGGCACCTGAGAAGCCTAGATACCTATAACATTGGGAGTCAGATAACCATGGATCTAAAAGAATAAGCACCTATTTGCAGCAGGGTGAATATTGTAAATGTAAAAATGTAAGTGTTTGACTCAATTGATTTCCAAAGACAATTAAAGATTGAAATTATTTAAGCAATACTTCATTAGTTTGAAATAGTTGTCTAGAAATTGTGTGAAATTTTCAATAGGCAGGATTTTCTTTCTACAAGGGGAGGATAAAAAGAGATATGCTTACCAAATTCACCAGTGAGCTTCTGAATATGAGGTTTAGATTGAGAATTGTCTGTAGTCAAGACATTGTCATGGAAATTGCAGTTGCCAGATGTTTCTCCATTTGAAAAGTGATCTTTTGATTTTTTTAACATTTTTTTCTTTTTGACTGAAGAAAAGCCTTTTGAGAAAGTGGTGGGAGGTCCAACAGCAGCAAGGGGGTTGCAAAATTTGAGTTCTAAAAATTATACCAGCTCACCTGTCAGAAACATGAATAGAAGAGGAGGAGGAAAATGAGTTTTAAGAGACAGAGCTAATTGAGTGCTCTGTCTATACAGTGTTGTGGATTTAAGTTTTGCCTGGAAAATATCCTGTATTACAGGAACGGTAAGGTAGATGATGGGTTGAATAGCACAACTTAATAACTGTGCACTGCTGAGCATTAATTTTGGGATTTAAGGTGCATTACAATGCTGAAAACAAGAGCACTTTCTGACACTCAGAATGTTATTTGTTAAATACCACCAGTGTCTGAAGTCTCTTGTTAATGTCTTGCAAAATTGTTGCTGACATTTAATGGCTTAGCTACTTCTGCACTTTTTTCCTTTCCCTTTTCTTTCACTAATTGAGATTTTTCTTTTAAAGAATTATTGATGATGGAAAATTACTTGTAGTGTGCAAATAGAATTTTTCATATAGCTCCTTTCAGCCTGTTTGCCTCAGAAAACTAAAGCCTGGGTGATCACAATCTGCTTTTATGTATATGACCACTGTCTTGTGGCCTAAGTTTTCCCCCTCCAGTAAGTTTGAAATTTACTGACAGATTTCAGTCAGATTTGGCAGAGGGATAATGATGTTCCTCCAGGTTTCATGAGAATGGGGAAGGGGAAGAAACACTCTAGGGCATCTTTAAAGAAAGGCTTCAGTGTGAGCTCAACCCTAGTTAGATATCAGAGAATCCAGGTGGTTATGAGCCTTTATTTAATGCCTGAGCTGAAGAGTGGCTGTGGTCAAAACAGTCAGGGATGAGAAACATGAGTATAGAGAACCAGCCCTCATTATTTCTTGTGCTTGCTGAACTATTTGTCATTTAGTAATGACAAGGAGTCCAAAAGAAAGGCAGAGAATAGTGGTTTGGAAGTATATTTGTTTAAGGTTTTTGCCTATTTTAGTTAAACGTACTGGCCTTGTTCCATCAGACTGAAGGGCGTACAGTGCCTGGAAACTGCAGAGATAGACATGTTTGATGAACAAGCAAGTGGTTTGCTCAGTGATAAAGTGACAGCATCCATTTTGCTAACCATTCCTTTGCTCTCTGAGATGCAGAGGTTCAGACATAGATTGTATAAAAGAAAGTTAAGCTGTCTTATTTTGTATAAGCTAGAATTGCTTTACAGCTTTGTAATATAAGTATCCCTTTTAGTCCTCCCATAGTAAGTATTTTTTTTATAGCTGGAGAGAAGGAGGCACAAAATGTTGACTTGTCTGAGATTGCACAGAAGTCCATGAAGAGCTGAGAATGCAGGAACTGCAGTCCCATTTTCTATTTTCCATCAACCTTTTTTTAGTGAACGAAAGGTTGTTCGTGATTTCTGCTACCCATTCTCCCCCGGGTGAAAATTAATTGCACGAATGGAGTAGGGAAGAATGTTTGGGCATCTACTAATGTCTTTTAGCTTGTCATGTCCTGTTTGATGTCTTGACTTAATCTTTTTGTGTAACATTTTTGTAGAAATTCCAATTGTTTTAAGTGTTTTTGATTTTCATCTTTCAGCTTTATAGATTTATCTTCAGGGGACTGTCACATTTAAGATGTCTTTACATGAAAGAAAAGCACTCCTAACCCGCTGATTGAGACTATCTTTAAAGCTAATTGAAGTTACTTTTTTTGTCTGATGTTCTGAAGTTACAAGCACTTGGTGCTACTTGGAAAGCTGAGTGTACTGCCAGGCTTGCAGTTCCTTAGAGAGGCACACCTAAAAGCATTCAGCTGAAAATAAAGCAAAGCTAGCCAGATGTTAGAATGAGAGAAGAGGAAAGCTAATAACAGTGAACCATTTCAAGCAATCAAAGTATTTCTGGGGCTCTTAAGAAAGCAGGTGATACTGTGACAGTGCTTGTATCTGTGGCCTGCTGGGGCAGTATAAGACTGTGAGTAGCTGCCTTTGCAGATGGTCGAGATAGATCTGGCTGAAATTCATGACTCTTGCTCCTCAGACTAGGAGTTTATCGGTGACTATTTTTGTGCTGAAGTCCTCTCAACAGTAGAGTTAAATCTGAAGTGGTGATTGGTCTGGAAGATGAGTGATGGGTGATTTATGAGCTTTGAGGAACTGTTTCAAATAGCTTGTAACAGGACTTAGATACCTGCTGTTAGAGGTTGATCATGCTTCTACAACAATATCTTCTAGAGCCAGTTCTGACAATAATGTTCTTGATGAAGGCAGCTAGTCAGGTACTCCACTTGAGCCTGCTATCTGAAGAGCATGAGGCCAATGTCTGTCTATGGAATGCCCCCACACAT